>JAXIVD010001263.1:0-25900 GCA_036785275.1 Cancer borealis | reverse complement strand
CTTACTATCCCGTAAGGAACACATATAGTCTTAAGGTTAGGTGTTCCTGCAGCCTGTCCTAGTGTGCCTCAGCTGACCGACCCTCGCGCAGCGCCAGCCCGAGAGAGCGTCTGTCATTGCTTATAAATATAGACCAACATATGCTAGCCTCCTTCTCGTTCTCCTCCTGTCTCTCTCTCCCTCCATCCCCTGTTCCTCCTTCTGCTTCTCTTGTGTCCCTCCTCCTTCCCCCTTCAATCTCTACCAATTCCTCCCTCCCTTCTTTCTTCATCTATCTCCCTCCTTCCTTCTCTTCCTCTCCTCTCTCCCTCTTTCCTCGTCCTCCCCTCCCTGAACCAATAGCCCTTGACCCAGCCGCGCTGCAACCCACGTCATAGCCCTTGACCCAAGCCGCGCTGCAACCCACGTCAATCTGTAGTTTATGAGACCAGACCAGGACGAGGGGACGAGAGGACGAGGGGGAAGGGAAGAGGACAGGGGAAGAGGGGAAAGGGAAGGGACGAGAGGAGGGAAGGGAAGGGAAGGGGACGAGAGGAGGGAAGGGAAGGGAAGGCTAGGTCGTGTAAGGAAAGTCGTTCGCTGTTAGGTCAGTAATGGTAGTTCTCTGATAGTAGAAGGTCGTTTTAGTTATAATGGTCGTAATTACTATATTATAGAAAAAATACCTTCTTATAGACACTAAATATGTAAAAGTATAAGGTATTTGTGATGTTTGGTTGTTATTATTCGTATTATGGATTCATTTGTTAATTAATTCATCTTGACTACGGGAGGAAAGATAATATAAAAAGGTATATATTGTGTACATTTTCATCTTAATTTGTCGTTCACTTATCATATTATTATTATTATTATTATTGTTATTATTATTATTATTATTGTTGTTATTGTTGTTATTTATTATTATTATTATTATTATTCCCGTCTATTTCTCGTTGATTTTATTGATGAGGAAGGAAAAGTTATAGGAATAGAATAAAAAATAAATAGTTAAGTGAGTGAATTGTTTTTTTCTATGTGTATGTATGTACTCTTGATTTTTTTTTTTATATAAGTTAAGAGGAAGAAGAGTTAGCAAAAGGGTCAAGAAAACGTTATTCATCCTTAAGAAAAAAGAAAAAGAAAGAGGAAAGATAAAATATATAAAAATAAGTTCCGTGTTCCAGGAGTATAAAGATTTTCGTATTTTTATTGTGATTCTTATATTTTTGGAGGAAGATGGACTGTGTGTATGTGTACGTGTGTGTGTGTGTGTGTGTGTGTGTGTGTGTGTGTGTGTGTGTGTGTGTGTGTGTGTGTGCGTGTGCGTGTGCGTGTGCGTGTGTATCCTCCGAGGAAGTAATGGTTGCCTTTTCCACCAATAAAAATGCTACCTTGCCCTCATTCTCTCTCTCTCTCTCTCTCTCTCTCTCTCTCTCTCTCTCTCTCTCTCTCTCTCTCTCTCTCTCTCTCTCTCTCTCTCTCTCTCTCTCTCTCCTCTCTTTTTCTCCTATCCATCTTCCGTTTCTTCCTCCTCCTCCTTCCCCCCCTCCTCCTCCTCCTCCTCCTCCTCCTCCTCCTCCTTCTCCTTCATTCCTTCAGGTGATGAGAGAGACACATTAAGACGCGTGTGTTTTTTTTACTCTCAACCTAACTCACAATAACTTAGAATTACTCTCCCTTTTCCCTTCTCTGTAATGAGGAGGAGGAAGAAGAAGAAGAAGAAGAGGAGGAGGAGGAAGAAGAAAAGGAGGAGGAGGAGGAGAAGGAGGAAACTAGACTCTCAACGAGATAAGGTCATAAACTACCTCGTCTTAGGAAGCCCCCCCAAAACAGGCAATTTTTTTTTTTTTTTCTCTCTCTCTCTCTCTCTCTCTCTCTCTCTCTCTCTCTCTCTCTCTCTCTCTCTCTCTCTCTCTCTCTCTCTCTCTCTCTCTCTCTCTCTCTCTCTCTCTCTCTCTCTCTCTCTCTCTCTCTCTCTCTCTTTCTTTTTCTCTTTCTCTCTCTTTTGCTGAACGTATGTGTAGTAAGAATATATTTAATTTTATTGTTGTTACGTCTATTTCAACAATCAAAGTTTAGATCACAAGCTGAGAGAGAAAGAGAGAAAGTGAGAAAAAGTGAGAGAGAAAGTAAAGGAAAAAGTGAGTATTTTTTCTTAAGAAACTTCGAATCTTCAGTAAATGTGAAACTTCCTCACCCAAGAGCTGTTTCAAAGCTGTCTGTTCCCAAGGGCAGCTGGGCGAGGCTGGGAAGACTACGTTAAAGTCTGAGAATTCATCATTTTATCTATAAGGACATTGAAGTAGGCAATAGCTAGTTTTCTTCGTGGATATACAATTGTTACCTTTAGAATCAGTGAATTACGTTAGAAAGAAAATTGATTACATAGCGATAGGAGGTAAAAACTAGCTAGCAATAGGAAGAAATGAAGGAAGGAAATAAATAAATAAAGAAGGAAGAGAGATAGAGAGAAGGAGGGAGGGAGGGAGAGAGGGAGAGAGATTTTTATACAAGATCCAAGTCCTTTCCGGCTTATCACACGCCGGTATCAGAACCTGAGCTTATAAGACGTGTTGGAGGTGGGTGTGGTAAGGGTGTGGCGCGGGCTTAGGGTGGAAGGAGTGGGCGTGGCTCCTAATACTCTCTTTGGGCGTGGCTTCCTTAAATTAGTGTTCCTGTGGGCGTGGCGTTATCAAGTGGGCGTGTCAAGATATAGGAGACAACCATATTTGAACTTTGCTTTATAATTGATTGTCACTTGTTAAACTTACACTCTCGTAGCTCCTTCTCCTCCTTCGCTTCTGGTTTAATTTATTCTCTTTTCTCTCCTGGGCCCTGGCTTTCTTCTCTCTCTTCTCTCTCTCTCCCCTCCCTTCTCTCCTCTCTCCTTCCCTCCACCTCCTCTCTGTCTGCTATCCACGCCCCGACCCTTGCAAGATAAGGCTCCGAGGCTTCGCACATAATACTTGGTCGCTGCGGGAAGCCTTTCATCATTAACGTTAATATTCCAGACAGTGTTGGTGAGGGGAGGGCAGAAAAAAAGATTACTTATTTCATACTTTCTCTCTTATTTTTTCTCCCTCTTTTTTTTTCTCTCTCTCTTATTCTCTCGTTCAAATTATCTCTCTCTCTCTTTCTCTCTTCATAGTATCTGTTATTTTCCTCTTGAAGGCACGTAGAGTACCAGTCATTCCACCTGATTTAGCATAATTTTTCTCATCCTCTTTTATAATCGATTAGATAGATATAATTAGATAGTAATTAAGAAGAAGAGAATAGCAGGAAAATATAAAAAAGCCGGTAATGGAAAGGAGATCCACTTATTTGGTTATTCGAATCCTCTTTCACTGTTTCAGAATGACGTTATGAACCAGCAGGAGAGCTGTGGAGGCCAGACACGCGACCCGAACGTAGCACTCGAGTGAGCGAGTGAGGGAAGCCGTAGGAGCAGCAGCTGTTGTAAGTCACCTGCAGCTGTCCATCTGACCCTACCGAGGATGGCTACCTCCTCCAGTAACTCTTGTGAACAGCTCCTCCACTCTACTCCATTACTACTTGAAGGTACGTAATCTCGTCTTTCTATACCTCGGAAAGCGTAATGTTTAAGTGTTGTTAGTGAGTCTAGCTACGTAATGATGGCGGTGTATTTAACTTTTCACCTGTATGTTATTATATTTTAAAGGTTTTCGTTATACCATTATTTTCTAAGTGTGGTTTCTTTGGTGTTTGTGTTCCCTTCTATTACAGTGTGTCAGTGACTACGTGAGGTAATGTTAGGGGCCTTGCCAAATGTATCACTAAATCAGACCAAATGCCATACACACTCGCTAATACTATATACGAGAGATCAAAATTGTTTGGTAATGAAGGGCTTAGGAGTAAATGTTTTATTCAAAATCACATACTTACACTTCTCCAATTAACTCTTTAGATTTATGCTGTTAGTCTAAACCAGTCATTAGTATTTGATATAATTTGCAATATCATTAACGACTTAGACAATGGGATTGGTAGTGATATTTGTAAACCTTCTCTGTTCCTCTACTTGTTATTTGGTACAGCATGTTAAGCTCAGACCTTCGTTTATAGAGTGTAATAAGTTAGTTGTTTCTGCCTTTCGCACTATTGAAATAAGACTGCCACTTCACATATTTAACTTTCACACTACCACTACTTGATAGTTATTTACATTGTTATTATCCAACAGGCCCGGCTGGCACTCTTCTATCAAGACGAGCATTGTGATGTGACAAGCTAGGAGTCGATCACTGCCAAGAAACTTTACCAGAAGTGCAACAAGTCACCTATACAAGGCAAGACCAGTGTAGGAATATCACTGTCATGGGCATTGTGTGTGCCGTCAAACACCATCAGGGATACACTCTGTACAGACTTATTTGTTTGTCTTGTGTGTGAATGTAGTGAATGGGAATCAGTCAAGTGTTTTCAGACTCTATACACTGTTAGACTAAACACTATATTGTACAACCTTCAGCTCAACACTATCTTGTGTAGTGTTGAACCGAAGGTTGGACAAGATATTGTTTAGTCTAACAGTGTAGTCTGAAAACTCTTGACTGATTCCCATGCACTACATCCACACACAAGACAAACAAATAAGTCTGTACAGAGTGTATCCCTGATGGTGAATGATTACATACACACAATGCACATGACAGTACCATTCCTACACTTGACTTGCTTGGTTTGGTTACTGACAGCAGTTCGATTCCCATCCACCACCACGCAACATGAAGGAAAGGTTATCAGCGTTCTTTCGTATTACCACCAACACTATCTACAACTTGTGGTGTTACTACTAATGTTGCTATGAATTCTCATCTCATCTCGTCTCCCTGACCCAGAACAACTACCACCACCACAGCTGAGGTAATAAGTGTTTGATATTTCATGGTTTAGAGTAAATGTTCGATTCAGAATCACATACTTACACTCTCCAAGTAAGTAATTGTTGCAACTCTATGGTTCATAAAGTTAAAATTTGTGAGGAGTCCAAACCAGTAATCATCATTAGTATTTGGCAGAGTTCACAATAGAAAGGATATATATTTTGAAAACACAGTAATCACAGGAAGAATTTTATTAGATACTTTAAATTCATTACAGCACTCATTAGAACATAATAGTCAGAGTGGAACAGGTAGTCCCACAAGGATTGTTACGTGACATAATGCTGTTAGTGGGTGGAAGGAAGGACATAAGAACTTGTGGTTTACTTCTGTGTGTTCTTTCACAGGAGTAAGCTGATCCTTGGATGGAAGGTGACATGACCACCAAGGAGAGAACAGAAGCTGTGAAGGCATCCTTCTGAACACCTTACAAGATGCCTTCAAAGCTTCTCTTGTTCTCTCCTTGGTGGTCATGTCACCTTCCACCCAAGGAACAGCTTACTCCTGTAAAAGGGAACATAAGGAAGTAAACCAGAAGTTATACATATAACCAGAAGATATACAGTTATTTACATTGTTATTCTCCAACAGGCCCGGCTGGCACTCTACTATCAAGACAAAGTACATGCAGCCTGACAAGCTGGAAGTCGATCACTGCCAAGAAACTTTACCAGGAATGCAACAAGTTGCAGGAATATCATCTTGGGTATTATGAGTGTGGTCAAACTCTGCACACACAATGCACATGACATGACATGACAGTACCATTACTACACTTGACTTGTCTGGTGATATTAGTTATTGCATTTCAGACTCCCATCTACCACCACAACAAGAGGAAGAAGGAAAGGTCATCTACACTACACTTCTGTGATTGGCACCATCTGCCACACAAGAGAATGGAGGAAAGGTTATATTACCACAAACACCGCTACTATACTACACTACACATCTGATTCCCATCTACTACGAAGAATTTCTCTTCTCTCTCTGGTTTCAGGACACCACCACCATCTGGAAGAACAACATTGGAGTGATATCAATCCTTAATAAAAAAAGTCTAAGATTAAAATTGTATTATGACTGAAACCTACATATTACAAAGTATTTTATTTCATGTAGGAGACAGCAGTGTTGAGGGACTTTCATTATTGAGTGTTCTTAGCGTAACATTCATCGATATGACTTCATACAAAAACTTAGTAATGCTCAGACTTGTACATCAAATTCCTTTCACATGGAACTGCATTATGTTTCTTTCCTAGTATGTCATCCTTACCTTTGGGGAACGAACGGTCGGGTATATTCAAACGTGTGACCAAACATGATTTAAAGTTGGCTTGACGGTACACACTGGTTACATCTGTTCATATTTTGTTCCTTAATCTTTAATATCCAAGTAACAGTGTATATACCACCAGCTGGAGCATTTCTAGCTGATGGTATATACACCGTTACCTGGATGTTGGAGATTAAGGAGCAACATATGAACAGATATAACCATAATGTGTGTACCGGCAAGCTAACTCTAAATCATGTTCTGTCACACGTTTGAACACACCTGGCCGGCCATTTCCTAAGGATACAGGATGACATGCAAGGAAAAAAAAACAATGTAGTTACATGTGAAAGGAATTTGATGGATAACTCTAGAGAATCACAGACATTACCGAGTCACTTTCTACGTTAAATGGCTTCATGACGTTATATTGATGAATGTTACGCTAAAAACAGTGAATATGAAACTTATTGGATTATTCTTGCAAAACTTATTTAATCTAATGTGAAATGTAAAGTTAAATGGCTTCATGGAGTCATATTAATTAATGTTACGTTACATTAAGGACAGTCAATATTAAAGGTACTGAATTATTCTTGCAAACTCCTTTCATCTAGTATTTCCATCTATCTGCACCTCAGCCTTAAGACAGTCACTCAACACTACTATATCAGCATCTTCACCTGGCAGAACACGGCTGACAGTCTTGTGAGTCCTTGTAGGCAGGTGGAGGAGAATACGAGGGCTGATCTTAGAGTGCTGGCAGGCAGGGAAGGTACTGAGGAATCTTCATTATCCCAGTCAATCACAATTTTCATTCAGGACCATAACTGTAAAATAAATCAAGTCAAATACAGCTCTGTTTACTAACCTGTACTCGGTGGCCTAGTGACTAGCATGTGTGTAGACCAGCTCAGAGTCACAAGTTTGAATCCCGGGACGTGCTGGTCACTTTTCTTTGGTAATACTGCTGAGTGGCCTAAGATCACCTACATGCTGCCATAACACTATCCACTGCAAAGCTATATGCTCGAGGTGATTCCGCTGGCAGCATGAATCTCTCTATAAGAAACGAGGCATCACTTAAAAATCTAGCCATTCAATGCCTCCATCAAGCCTACCAGTGCAAGTTAAGGATACTAAAAAATAATCTTCCTGCCTCTTCCTTGGAGCTCCCTCAATGGGGTGGCCATTTGAAAACATGTATAGATCACAGAATATCTAAAATTCTATATATTATGATAAAAGTTATTGAAATATTCACAGCAATTCTATGTATCAGATAAAAAACAATAACATCTGGATAAGCTTTTAACTGTAGTAGTAATGCCCAATAAAATAAGTTTCTGTAATACTTATAATATCTAACTCTTCAATACATGCAATAACTCTAAGTGTGTCTATCTTATGTATTACACTTCTACTGTTTGTATAAAAGACACTAAGTTCATGTACCTCCCTCTCTTTACCCCGTCCATTGTCACTATTACCCTTACCTCTATTAATATTTAGTTTCCCTGACTGGACTGCCTAACTGCCCTCTCAAGACACTCACTAAGTTCCTGCACTCCGGCCCCAGGAAGACGACACGTCATCCTCCTTGCCTTGTCGGCCTCACAGAAAGTCTCATCTAAATACCTAATCCTGGAGTCCTGCGACCCTTCTAACCTTTCCCTGTCCTTCCTCACCTTCCCATCTAACTTCCTCCTCACTATCTTCGCCTTGGGTGTCCTGTCCCCTTCACCTGCTCCTACTTCTATCACCACCTCTTCCTCCTCCTGTGTAGCTAACAAGCCAAACTTGTTGCTACACTCTACCTCACACAGGGGAGGAAATTTCACCTCACACAAGGGAGGGCTCACCCTCCCAAAGAGACTAACTGTTAAACTATCTATATTAAAAAGATAAAACTATAGTAAACCTTTCAACACCTAAACACTGGAACACAGACATTAATCATCTATCTTTCCACTACCTAATTCCCTGCCTTCAGACAACACGCAAGAAGATAAAACTATGCTAATATAACTCCACCTCAACCCTTGAACACATACATTACCAGCAGCCAACATATAGCAGGTACTGATGTTATCTTGCTAAGCTTGACTCGGCTGTAACAGTATCTAGCGTCTCCTTAGCTTGAGGTGTGGCTTGGTGTGGCTTGCGGTAGAGCCACACTGAGTCAATACCGTCTCCTATAGTGGCAGCAGGTTTCCAAGATGGTAATGGGAAGCGACAGGCGATAACCAGGCCGTCTGATGTTAATTCTTGTGATAGTTTGGACTCAAGGTCGGGCATCTGTTGATAAAAAGAGGAATTATTATCGAAAAAAATCATTATCATAAAAATAGTTGATAAAATGTATGTTCTATCTTAATTTGAGGTTAATTTTACATAAACTAATATCTGATTCTATTATTTTCACCTCAGTACACTCTGCTTCACTATTAAATTCTCTCATAACACCAATTCTCCTTCACACTTGCTTTGGTTCATACGCATTACACCAAACACACACACACACACACCATACAACACCAAACTCAAACACACACACACACACACCCACCCAGCCAACACTCACCATTTCCTCCACTCCAAACACCACAATATTCTTGAAGCCGTTTAGGTCAAGCCGCCACAAGTCTTGGGTTACAAAGGAGGTTGAAGAAGCCACTCCGCCCCGCCAAGCTGCCCACCGCGAGTACCACACTAACCACGGATTCAACTCCACTCCAACTCCCTTCAACTTGGCCTCACGTGCTGCTGCTACAACCTGGAATACAGGAATTACTGTATTATTCTGACTTATCTTAGAAAACGCCGAAACCACAACTTGGAATACAGAGATTACTGTAATTTTTTTTTACTTATAAGAATCCGAATCACAACCAAGAATACAGTAGTTATTGTATTTTTTTTTACTATTAAGAATCCGAACCACAACCAAGAATACAGTAATTATTGTATTTATTTTACTTATAAGAATATGAACCACAACCTGAAACACGGGAATTACTATATTATTTTCCTTATAACATGTCAAACCATTGTTTTGGCTGATTATCAGGAGCCAAATAATTGAAGGACTTTTACTGTAGTTAATTTGAATGTGTTATGGTTTTAAACATACTTGTAATAGGTAAGTAAATACTGAGGTTACATTATATAAGAGGATGAATTGAATAGCTACCTAAGCTAACCTAAGCTAAGCACCTCAGTGGTTATTAAGTCTGACTACCAATCCGCTGGCCCGAGTTTGATCCCGGATGAAGGCAGTTGGCACACACCTCACCCAGCTGTTCATCCTCTCAGTCAAGTTGATAGATAAATAGGTACTTTAGGTAACTTGGGGAAGGTAAAATGTGGAAAATTGGATGTCACAGTGGCTCTGTGTCTCAGTGTATACCTCAGTCTGATATTAACTGTTGCTTCTAGTGATGGAAATTTAATCAGGTTATTTCACGGCTAATATCTCATTCATTACTTTATTTATCTACTTCTACTTCTACCACACACACACACACACACACGCACATCCTTCTCCAGCTTACAATTCTTCCGTCTCCGCTGCCAAGGTCCACCAGCCGTCCTTCCCTTCCCTTGAGTCCGGTCAACACGTTCCTCACTTGCTGACTGGTGGCCGGCACGAAGGGTAAACACACCTAGGGAGAGTATCTTTATCAATACATAGTTTATAATACAGTGGAAAGCATCAATACGCCTACTGACTCAACCTTCTCCCGGCACCAATGAAAACTTGACTGACCTAACCAGATTTCAACCAGCCACAGAATCTTACCTATGTTTGACCTGTATGCATTGACCTTGTATGTAATATTGATGTGTATGTTTGGTTAGGGTCAAAATTTACTGTAATAATACTAAACTATAAATTAACGAAGATATATCAGCTTAAATTAACTTAAAAATATAACAGACATTTACATTAATTGTCTAGAATTCATTAAGTAAAAACACTACATTTATATCAACAAAATCTTCTTCCTTAAGTGTGTGTGTGTGTCCCTCTGTTTCCTTACCTTCCTGAGTGCCGGGGTGACAAAGGGTGCCGCAATGATGCTGAGTGCCACAGCCGCACCTCCGGTCACACCCACCAGTGCCAGGCCGATGCCACGAGAGACCTGCCGTCTGCCATCACTGCTCTCCCTGTAACACCAGACATTTAAATTGAATGGATGTAATATTATTTGGCTTCAATAATCACACACTGTATATTGCAGATTCTCTATAAGGAACCAACAATACAAGTGAATTATTACCCTTTGCCGGTTACTCACTTGAATAAAAATGAATAAAAATTAATAAATTATATGCTTGGATTGGCTAGTAAAGGGAGGAAAGGGAGTTTAACAAAGGGAGTGGTTAGTTAGTTAGTATTGTGGAGTAATGAAACACTATAACTCCACTTGAAAAATGTTTAAATCTGATGCATTTGATGGAATTTATACATGAATATTAACTTTATTATTATTTGTAACTCCCTCCCTGACGATGTAGTTGTCCTATATAACCCATCCTGTGTTTCAAGTCAGCCTTACACCACACCTTGGCTCCAGTCTTATACCAACATGTACAGTAGACTCATATCGTCCTGTTCCCCACTGCAGTCTATATGCCGACTAATTATCCGACTTACTCTTTTGTGACTCTAACTTATTGCATTCGTTAATAGTTTGAAGTGAAATCGTCATTAATACACTTAGTTTACCAATCTTTTTCATCCCCACTAACTACGCCCTTCTATGCCTGGCGTACCTGCAGAAGTGAGCTGCCCCTATCATTCCTATCTACCCTTCCTCTATTGCCTAGTTCTCCAGTGATAACAGAGGGTAGCCAACCAGGTGAGGAAATATAACGAGTGAACAATTCTTGACTTAACTACGTAATTAACTACATCACACTACCTTCCAATTGTATTTTCATGGTATACTAATTACTTTTATCATTACCTAGGTTAACGTGATGGTATTTAAGGGTAATGACAGCCAGGTATAAGAAGCCGGTGGTGGTAATTAGGCAGGTAATTATTACACACACCTCGATTAATCAATTACAAACACACACAGGTAATCACATCAAGACTCATGTTGTTTCCTTAATAACTCTAGTAATATAATGATAAATAAAATAAATAATTACTTAACCAGGTGAGTAAACCATTCATTGTTTACGTGACTAATGACCACCACCACCACTACCTTCACCTCCTCACCTTATTAGTTCCTCCATTCCTGTGTTCTATTTCAGGCCAGAGTGTGTCCTTCCAGTATTCTCCAATAACAATATGTTAAATATAAAACTGGAACTACTAAACACATGAAAATATGGAAAATAAGGAAACGCCCAGCCGGCACAACCGTCACCTACTGCTGCTTCCGCGTGACTAAGGTGTAAGGCTTTCCTCTTCATCCTCTTCTTCTTCTTCTTGTGACCTGTTTACTGTTTAGTTGGTGGTCGGTGGTGCCTTTGCAACGGCCTCCCCTCTATAGTATTTTGGACTTATTTTGTAATTTTTTTTGCGTTCTATGGATTGTTTACGGTTTGTTTATTATTAATATATCTTAATTTAGGGTGCTGTAAGGTTTGTTTATGTTTAATTATGGTATATTGGGTATGTGAAAATATTGGTATTTTTGTCGTTTTTTTTCGGTTTTGAATTTTTTTTGGTTTGTTTATGTTTTTTATTGTGCTTAAATATGTTTTTACATATTATTCAATGGTTTATATTGGTTTAATGTCATTATTGTTGTTTATTTACATTTTTCTATATTTTGTAGTGAAATGAATACCTTTTTATGAAATTAATGTAACTTGAATATGGCAAATAGTTATGTTGAAGGTCGTTAGGTATTCTAGTCTATGTTTTGAAATATATATCATTGTTTATCTCTGTGTCATGGTGTCTGCCGGACCACTGACATCTGACGGGCCGGTGTAAGTACCAAAACCTTTTATCAATTCCTCGCCTTACCTCTTTATCCTCAGCCTTATAATTAACAGGCAAGGTAAAATAAAAAATCTAGTATGTTTTACAATAATTAATTACTTGCGTTATTAAGTAACTAGGTTTATTTTGATGTTTGTTTATATATTGTAATGTTAATGTATTTTTTGCAATTTTCAGCAAAACTTTACCATACTTTCGTATAGCGTTGGGTTCATTGAATTTGTAATTTTTTTGTGTTCATTTTGTATAATTAATAGTATTCTAAGGTTTATATTAATTGAGATATAGGGATAATGTTATTTCTAATTTTTCGTTATTTTCGTGGTTTTTTCAGCTTGTACGGTTTTATTATCATTAATTGTGTGTCTGAATAATTCTTTATATCTTAATCTATGGTTTAAATTGGGTTAACTAGACTATTAATGTTTCGTTTCTATTTTTGCTATTTTGATTGGTATATTTTCTATTTATTTTTTTCATGCGGTTAATGTGACTTCAATATAAAAAAAAGTTATGTAGAATCGTGTTAGGTATCATAATCTATTCTTTAGAGTATATATAACTGCTTCACGATGTGTAATAAAAATTCATATTTTCGTTTTATATATACGTCATCGAATACTACTTTTTTCATTTTTCTTAACCATTAACATTATTCATCATTTATTATTATTATGTTATTCATTAGATTTCCTTATACAATCAGGTATAATAAAATATAAGGAACAGTCCTGGGTTCCCGTCTTAAATAGCGGGACTGTTTTCTTATTTACATCGGCAAGGACACCACAACAACACGGGGACAGAAGCTTAAATATCCATCATAACGCCACTACACTGCTTCATTAAGGTAATTATATATATCTTACCCATTAATTAAGGGTTGGAATGGGTCAATGGGTGGCTGTAATGAGATATACAAGTAGAAGATGATGATTGAAAGACAGGTTAATTTATATACAATTACCGCCATTACACTGCATCATTAAAGTATAATTATAAGCTGTACGAGGCTGTTAAGTGACTATATAAAAATAATCTATAAGAGAAAATACGGTATTATTTTACATCTTCTCCAGAATGCTCTAGAGATTCTGTAAGCCGGGCGCCACACCCACCCACACCCACACCCACACCCCAACCCTCTCCCCAACAATGGCTGGCTGGGGGAGAGGCTGTGGCGATGTTAGGAGCGATACCAGATGTATCACTAAACCAGACCAAACACCATACACACCCGCTTATACTATATACCATACTACTATAATACTATACTAATACTATGTATACTATAATGCTATATTAAGTATATAGTATTAACGAGTGTGGATGGCACCTGATCCGGCCCAATAATAGATGTGCCACGGCAGCTAATATATCATTTTATCCAGCCAGAAAATTACTCTTGTTGAGCACGGCGAAAACTCAACACCTCCGAATCTCATTTTTTACGATGATGCTTTAGGTCATGTTGAACACGAATCTGAACTTATTTCCAATATAACTATAATAGCAAATAATTAAAAAAATATATAGAAAAAAATAAGAAATACAGGAAATATTTTTATTATTCCCGTTACCATCATCTCACATTCATTATCATTACTATCACCATCATACCATCTATTCATCATTATGGTGATGATCCGCCTCTGGTCACCACCATACCAGAGCGGCTTCATCACCACCATCTGTTGTTATCACCACCGTCACCACAGACTTAATAATGCATAACAATACCTGTCATCACCATGCAGCTCCGTCGGCTGTGTCCAGACAACTTTGCTTCCCGGTTGTTCCGCCTGTCTGTCAGCGAGGCGAGGTGGGTGCAGTGGGAATATAACCCTTGGTCACCACCTTACCCAAGCGTCTTCATCACCACCACTTGTCGCCATCCGGTGTTGTCATCACCACCGCGTGTCATCACCACCACACAACATCTTAACGTTATGCCACACCTCAGTCACTTATAAAAACAGTGTGACTTTGACTTTGTCACATCACAGCGGTGGCTAAAAGGCCTTAAATAACATTAATAATGACGAGAGATAAACACACAGTCTCCTCCCGCTGCCATTAACTCTCCTCTGAAATATTACTTTTTATCAGCTCAATTTTTATTAATCATTGAATAGATTTTGAATAGATTGAATAGATTTTGGGAAACAAGGAAGTGCTTCGTGTAGGTCATCAACTGGCCTCTTGTAGTCTCCTCATTTCTTAACTGCCAGACCAGCCACCTACAACAGAATACACCAGCCGTCATCACAACACCCTGCCCCAAGTTAACCAGGACAGGACGGAGCAAGATGGAATAACTGGTGTGAGCAGAGGCCGACCTCAGCTTCGTCGTTAATGGATGGAATTACCAAAAGTAACAAAAGTAAGTAGAGCTGATATTACATAAGGTTGAGTTTAAGAGATCGAATATATTGGTAAAAAAAGGTATATCAAAATACGTAAAATTATCTAAGACGCCCTTTGAAATATAAGTTTTAAGATGGTCACTAGACCATATTGAACGACTTCAGAACTACAATTCTAAAGCTGTCTTAGATATATTTACGTATTCTACTAAATTTCTTCCTTCCCAATCTACTATTTACTTGATTTAATACAAACAAACTATATTAACCTTCTTTTTACATCCTCAGATCGTGGAGGCAACAGTGAAATAACACGGAAATCATTGAATCACAACTATTTATTCCAAAGCTTTTTTTATTATTTTTGTGGTGCTTTTAACACAAACAAAAAACACACATTGGAACAAGGTGAGATGGAACAACACTGGACAAAGAGTGACCAAGCAACAGTCAGTCAGTCAAACAGTCATTCAATCAGTCAGTCAGTCAGTCAGTCAGTCACGCAGCGGAATATTAATACAGAAGAGAGAGGCGACTGCAAGTAATGCCATTCTTCAAGATGGTAATAATAATAATAATAATAATAATGATAATAATGATAATAATAATAATAGTTTATAGCTGTCACAATGTTTTAATAAGTTTAGAGATCAATTTGGTGATTTATTATATTAGATTATATTAAATCATGATTTCGTACACTGTTCAACAAAACCCATCCAGACATTCTTTGTAAATTCAAACCAAAAAAATAAGACCAACTCATTCAGACTTGAATCTCCACACAACAACAGACATCTTTGGAACATGCAGTCATTGCATGAAATATATTAATTAATAAATCAATAAGTTCACAGGTTGTATAAGGACAAGAGTAATGGAATGTATGATAGATTGACTCGCCCTCCGCTAGGTGGCAGCGAAGTCATGAGGTAAAGCATGAATAGACTAATAATATAAACTAATAGGAACAAAACATTTTATAAAGAAAGTTCATCTTGGAGTGTATAAATATACAAACTTTGGAATGACAGTGTAACCTTAAAAATATGAGATAAATTATTAAGTCTAGTATTTATATACAGACACTAACTGTAACTTTGGCCTCTAGCCTTTAATACTTTGGAGAAGACCTACTTAAGTATAAATAAGGAGAAGGTTAACTACTCAATCCCTGATCCACGAAGATTGTCCTCGATCTATGTTAAGATATGCTCTCATTCTTGGCGCTGGCCCCACACCCACACCCCGCCCACGCCCACCCCGCCCTCAATCGTCCCGCCCACCCAGCCCACTGCCTCACGCCCGCTCGCTGCTAAATGAAAAGCTTAGGCACAAGACAAATGATTTTGGCCCCTTGTATTTGAACAAAATGTTGGAAATATTGGCAACTAAAGAAAACACTACGAGATAATAATAATATTTGGCAGGTACTGTACAAGCGACAAAATAATAACAATAATAACAACAACAAAATCAACTTGGGAGTTAAAGCATCACAGACGAAAAAGAATGAAAAAATGGGTGAACGAAACGTATTGTATTATTATGTTTTTTAACCACCGAGTTGTTATTATATACAAGACTATATACAAAAAACATTCAACTTACGAGTTATAGAAGTGTCTATAGGCCACGTTGACAAGGCACGAATTATTGAATTTCAAGGCAAACTGTGAATGCATTAATGTCGGAAATTAAGGATAACAATGAATATAAAAGAAGAAGAGGTTTCGTTCAGAACATCTACAAGCTATGACACTAACATTGCACTCAGCTAGTGGACGAGACCACGAGTTTTGCTTTTGTGTGTGTGTATATTTGTGTGTGTGTGTGTGTGTGTGTGTGTGTGTGTGTGTGTGTGTGTGTGTGTGTGTGTGTGTGTGTGTGTGTGTGTGTGTGTGCGCATGACAGCTTCACCACACGTCCTGCTGCCCTTTAGCTGTACACAGGCTGCTGCACGAGAACATTACCGGACACCAAGCAGCTTTGCAGCATCATCAGCTGACTTGGAGGTAAGTAGGTGATCGACTACTGCTCTTTTAGTCCCCAGAAGATCAGAGATGAAGTCACTCCCTTCAGTTTCCTCCTTCCTCTCCTCCTTCACCTCAGTTTTAACGGGGGTGGTATCAGCGTCCGGGAGGTAAGTTGGGTGTTCTTTCTTTGGGATTACAACAGGGGAGATTACAACAGGGGAGATTGGCCTCGTGTGGTGCTCTGAAACGTGTTGCTTCAGCTCAGCGAGACTCCAGTACCTCTGAAGGCAGAACATACAGCTCACCTGAACGTAACAAAAAAGGATAGTCATTAGATTATTGTTATACATGGAATTATTAATCTTAGTATAATAAGGTGTATATACTAGTTATGTGCTTTCTCTCTATCTCTTCCTTTCTTTCCCAGCTATGATAAGTCCTAGTATGGCTTAACCCCCTCCTCCCCTTCCCTCCTATCTTCCCCTCCCCTTCTCTCCTAATCCTCCTCCCTCTTCCCCACCCCTCAACCCCCTGACTCACACGTATCTGTCATGAGTTTCTGGTTTTATCAAATCTTATATAAACTTTAATTCCCTGACAACGAAATTTTTGGCTTCCAGAGTGAAGATAGAAGTAGAATATCATGACCAATGCTGACAAGACAATTTTAAGGTGTGGAAACAAGTGATTTGACTTACAGTGGATCTTATACTACTATTATAGAGACTTTCAATGTGATATATACGTAGATGTGAAGGAAATATACTTTGGATTGATGCATGTTAAAACCTCTCTGATTGACTGACGCATAATTATAGTTTATACCCATTGTACTGAAGGCATATGAATTCTTAACCTCACAGAGAGATAGATATTAAGTATTTTGTCAGTTGGAAGTAAAAGTAGGTACCTTTTTAGAGACCTTAAGTGTAATGCAAAGTATGTAGGCATCGATACTGACCTTCTCTGTGGTGGTGGCTGTAGTGTCAGCGACGGGGGAGAGCGGCTCGTTGTTATTGTCGGGCGTAACAGGGTCCGTGTTGATGACGGTCTGTGCGTGCTCCGGGTGGGACTTGCTGAGGTGTAGCATGGCGGCGTCTCTGGTGGCTAGCGGCGCCTCGCAGATGTGGCAGCGGAAGGGTCTTGAGTCGTCCCGTGGAATAGCTGTGTCACTTGCCTTCTCGTGCTTAAACATCTCATGCTTTCTGAGACTTTCCACGTTGGTGAAGGCGGCGCCAGGGCACTTAACGCATCGGTAAGGCCTGTCGCCCCCTGTGGTGTGTGGGGAGTCAGGGTGTTTACGTACCAAGTGTCGGTCACAGTTGGACTTAGTGGTGAAGGGAAAGTGACAGACGGGACACAGATAAGGCTTCTGGCCTGTGTGTGTGCGGATGTGGCGGACTAACGAGCTTGACCAAGGGAATTTACGTTGGCAGAATGGACACTTTTGTTTCTGAGGCGCTGAGGAGTATGCACTGCGCTTGCCTTCCTCTGAGAGTGAGGTTGAGGTGGAGTCACTCTCGTTGGGTCCTTCTTCCTCACCCTCGCTGCCGAAGAAAGGAAAACTCTGGCTGGATGCAGTGGAGAGCAGCTTGTGTACACTGGCCAAGTCTGCACCGCCGTCCTCGCGGCCTCGATCCTCACCACTCGTCTCATCGTTATACTTTCGGATTTCTTCTGCCTCTTCTCTCGCACACTCCTCGTCTTCCTCGTCCTCGTCCGCGATGTCTTCTTCTTCTTCCTCCTCCTCCTCCTCCTCCTGTTCCTCATCCATCATCTCCTCCTCTTCCTCCTCCTCCTCCTCTTCTTCTTCGCCTTCTTCCTCTGGACAGTCGTCAATAATTAAGTCTTTCTCCTCCTCCTCCTTGACTCTCACATCTCCCTTCTCATCGACGGTCTCCTTCTCGATCTTGTTGATGAGCTGCTCACGCACGGCGCTCGAGATGGTGTGCGGCGCCTCGCGCGGGGCACTCATGGCCGCCTCACCCTCAGGGCGTGGCGCGCCGCCTCCGCCACGTGGCCGCTGCTGCCACACGTCTGGGTGCTGCTGTTTGATGTGCCGCTCCATGTTGGACCGCAGCGTGAATCCTTTGTCACACAGGTCGCAGCGCCACGGCCGTTCCGTGCGGTAACGACGTTGTTTTGGTTTCTTCATGAGGACAGAGTTACGCATCGTGAAGTGCATCACGTCCTCGTCGCTGGGCTTGGCTGGCGGGGGGGGTGGGGCGGGGACGGGGGCCTCGGGGACTGGGGGGATGTCCTCGCCTCGGTCCTCGATGCCTCGCAGCTCTGGCCTCGGGATGCGGAGAGGAAGACTCTTAGCGGCGGCCATCGCGAGGGACAGTTGGAAGGGGGAGTTGTGGGACAGCATTGGAGGGCCGCCCCCCAGCAAGCCCCCCCCGGAGGTAAGGTGCAGGCCACGTTTGAGTTCCTTCTGGTATTCTTCAAGCAGTGCTGTGTCGAACTGGTGACCCATCCGGTACTGACTCATGAAGATCGGATACTGGGCGGGGGGGAAGGCCCCACACAGACCAGACAGCGGCTGTGAGTACACGCCCAAGGGGAAGGGCGGCCGGGGGATCTTGAGCACGTCGGCGGGGCACTCCGGGGATGACTTGGGGCTGCGTTCAGGAACGTCTTCATCCTCGTGGACACGGCGAGGCTTGGACAGGTCCTCAGGCTGATCCTGCTCAACCTTCACCTCGGTCACCTCTACGTCTACTTCCTCCTCCTCTTCCTCCTCCTCCTCCTCCTCCTCTTCTTCTTCCTCCTCCTCCTCCTCTTCCTTTGCCCTCTCCCTCTCCATGTCTCTCTTGGAGTTCATGCTGAGGTCGAGAGGCGCGTCCTCAGTCTCCATGGGCATGGGCGGCATGGGCGGCATGACTGGCATGACGGGCGTGAGGGGTCGGTGCGGCACCAGGACGGGCATGGGAGGCATGGGAGGCTTGGGGGAGAAGGTGAGTGGGATGGGGTGGGGTGAGTGGGGGTGGGGGGCAGTGAGGGGCACGGGCATGTGTAGTTTGGAGAAGTTGAGGAGTGACTCTACAGGGGTGAGGTCTTGGTGGTCGAAGCGGTCCTCTGGGGGCCGCGTCTCCACCAGGCTGGACAGTGTGCGTGCAGACGCTGCCTCGGAGTGTTGTTGGATGACGTGACGCATCACGTCGTTCTCAGAGGTGAAGGCGCCGCCACACAGTTTGCACGAGAAGGGCTTCGTCACGCCCTCGGGGTGGGAGGATCGCATGTGGTCCCGCAGGACGGATCGCGCCTTACAGTCGATGTGACAGACGTGACAGACGGTTTCGAGTGTGGCGTCGCAGCTCCCGCCGTCCTCTGAGGGGATGAAGGTCATGCAAGTCTTGATCTCGTCCCGGGACTGTCTGCCGTGAATGTTCTTGATGTGCCGCTCACAGTTTGCCTTGGTGGTGAAGGCAAGGTTACACAAAGTACACTCGTAGGGGGTGTCGCCCTTGTGGCTCTTCATGTGTTCCTTCAAGGTGTTCTTGTCGTTGCTGAAGAAGGTACAAAGGTTGCAGTGGTAGGGCGGCGCCACCATGTGTGCCAAATTGTGTGACTTGAGCTTACGAAGGTTGGCGAAGATCTCGTTACACAGACGACAAGGGTACTGGCCGTTCAACTTCATATCGCGGTAATCACGCGCGAACTGTTCACTGTGGGACAACAAGGCACCTGCTGGCACCATCTGCTGCCCACTGCTGCCAGGGGCGGCGGACATGGGGGCGGCGATGCGGCCAGGCGTCGGGTGTTCAGGGGAAGCCTTGGCAGAGTCCGCAGGGGCTGGAGAGTGTTGTCCCGGTGGAGGCAGCCCCAGGGGCGGCCGGAGCCCCTCGTGGCCGGGTACTCCGAAGGGCACGAAGGGAACATTGCGACTCTTCTTGTTGAGTAGATCGAGGACCGCCAAGAAGCTTTCCTTGCCGGGCTGAGCTTCCTCACACAGGTGACGCTGGTGGTGGCGCGTCAGCTCGGCGATGTTGGTGAAGCTGAGGTCGCACCGCATGCACCTGAGAGGCGTGGGTGAGGGCGCCGCCGCGGTGTGTTCACGCATGTGCATGAGCCACGAGTCTGTGCAGGGGAAGGTGATGCGACACACTTGGCACCTGTGTATGCCCACGCCCTCCCCCGCCGCGCCCTCCTGCCGACTGGACGCCTCACACACCTCCTTGGCGATCAAAGGGAACTTGGAGGTGGAGAAGTCAGTGAGTGTGAGGTGGAGGCGAGGCGGCGCCGCTGCAGGGTGCATCATGGAGTTGTGCAGGTGGAGGGAACGGTAGTTTTTGAAGCCCACGTGGCAGGTGGAGCACGACACCTGATACTCAGGGTGCACGGCCTCCACGTGCTGCTCAAGGGCGTGCTGACTCAGCTGCTCCACGCCGCACGCCGGGCACGTCAGCTCCTCCTCTGTGTCTAGCCGCACCAGCTTGGGGGGCGCCGCGCCACTGTCATCATCGTCGTGGGGCCGCTTGTAGGGGGATCCCGGCGCCTCCTCGGAGCCAATATCACTGTCGCCTGTGTCCGAGCTGGCACCACCGCCGCCGCCGCCGCCACCATTACGGAGATGGCCGCGGATGTGACGGTGCATGTTGCCGTTGGTGGTGAAGTGAGTGCCGCAGATGTGGCACCGGAATGGCCGCTCACCGGAGTGCACAAGCATGTGTCGGTCCAGCGAGCTGTTGCTGCTCAGCTGCTTCTGACAGATGCCGCAGCAGTACATCTTTGTGCCGTTGTCGCCTTCCACCACATGGTTGTGTTTGCGTATGTGTTGCGTGAAGTCGTGTTGCGAGGGTAGCACCTCCTGGCACACTGGACACGCGAAGCTGCCGACACCCGCCCCCGCATCGGCCTCACCCTCACTCCCGCACTCCGTCTGCAACAAGGAACAACATCAGTCTCGGACCACCGCTGCCGCGCGACCCCCGACCCCGACCAACCACACACCGACAGCCGGCAAGCGCGACCCTCCGCCCCCCTCCCCCCCACCCACACACCTCCGGCTAGCAGTACTGTACAACCACCTCCACCACACCACCATGAGGGCACTACCCCCTCCCCCCCTTAGTGCCTGCCGGCCAGCCACCCGTGGGCGGAGCGGGAGGAAGTGGGAGAGAAAGGGAGGTGTTGTGGCAAGAGAAGGGAGAGGGAAGGAAAGACAGGAGTGTAATGCGTCCGTACCCTCAGGCTTAACCCCCCCCGGGCTGACGGGCTGACTAACCACTCAGACCACACCCACCCCTCACCACACACACACACACACACACACACACACACACACACACACACACACACACACACACACACACACCGCCACACCCTCCCGTCACCAAGCTTCCGGCAATGACTGACTGCCTCGGCCGCTCACTAAGGATGCGTAACGTCCCTAGAGTTGTGTGTGTTGCAGGGCGGATAAAATTTTTGTAATGTTCAGTTAGATGTAAGTGTATGTGTGTGTGTATATGTGTGTGTGTGTATATGTGTGTGTGCGTGTGTGTGTGTGTGTGCGTGTGTGTGTGTGTGTGTGTGTGTGTGTGTGTGTGTGTGTGTGCGTGCGTGTGTGTGTGTGTGTGTGTGTGTGTGTGTGTGTGTGTGTGTGTGTGTCACGGGTGGGTAAACAGTCACTGATCCATGAAGCACCTTAAATAGTTTCACCACAACACAACACAACACAACACAACACAACACCACAACCTAATTCAGCATCACCACTGCCACCACACACCCACTGAGGCTCCACAAGTCTAGTATGTTTCTCCTACACACACACATACACATACACACACGTACACGTACACACACATGCCCTCACCATGCCAACACACATGGGTGCCCAAGCCTGCCGCAGCATGAGCAGTTGGATCGGAGGTGAGCAGTGGTTGGCAGTGAGCCTCGCCACTGAGCCTCGCCGCCTAAGGGGCTGCTCAGTGACTTCAACGAGCGGCCTCACGCGGCTGTAACTCGTGCAACAATGTCCCTCCACAATGACCACACCTGGCACTACTAAGGGGAAGGGGGAAGGGGAAGGGGGGTGGGTGCTTACCTCTACTTTGTGAACCTTCGTCGGCTTCCTCTTCTTGGCCCCCGATAGCGGCTCTTCATTGGTCAGCGAGTGCCTCTCTGCTTTGTCATTGGTGGACTGAAGACGCACGCCGCCGTGATTGGAGGGCTCAGCGACCATGTGGGCGGAGTCTGGGGTGGGGGGAGCCTCTGGCGATGGGGGGGTGGAGCCGTGGGAGGAGTCTTGGGTGGGGTCACACTCCGCCCTCAGGGGGGAGGAGCCTGGGGGGGTCAGTGTGCCCTTAGGCTCAGGAGACGCCGCTGCAGCCGCCATGTCAGTCTCACCTGGAGCAACACCAATTAACAATCATTAATTTATAGTCACCACTAAGAAAGTTGACCTCACACCCACACACAGGTCACCACCACCACGTCACCACTATCACTGCATCACCACCTCACCACACACGCCACCACACCCTGCACTGCATCACTATCTTATCTACATCTTCTAAATCTTCACTAAGTCTTGCCTTCAACGTGACGCAAGGAAGGAGTCACCTGGATACCCGAAGCACTTGTATCATCACGTTACTACCAGGATTGTACCTTGTGCCTATCCTGTTTGTACACACATACACACACACACACACACACACACACACACACACACACACACACACACACACACACACACACACACACACTTAGGTAAGAAGAAACAATAAATACCAGATCAAAGATAAGCTATAACTCCATACAACAAAACCAACAACAACAACAACAATAATAACGATAGTATAAATTATTCTTTTCTTCCCACTAACTAACTTTTCCATCTATTAAATATTAAGTCTAAAAAACTACACCTACGATTATCACTCACTTTGCAAGCTTTCAATGGTCAAATATCACACACTACGATCTATGTACAGTATAGCAAGCAAGGATTATTTATATATAGTCATGCAAGCCAGTTCTCTCTCTCTCTCTCTCTCTCTCTCTCTCTCTCTCTCTCTCTCTCTCTCTCTCTCTCTCTCTCTCAAATAACAAAAACGATCAACAGGTTGGTTACACATACACACACACACACACACACACACACACACACACACACACACACACACACACACACACACACACACACACACACACGAATCTTATCAAGAAATTATGAAACGAAACAGGAAACCGTAACATGGAATAAGAGAACAAGAGAAAGGAGAACAAGGACGAATATATAAGAGAAAATGAAGAAGGATAAGGAGGAGGAGGAGGAAGAATTATTAAGAACACTTACAATATAGTGTTTGGTGGCTTGGTGAGGGTATAACACCGAAGATCTTGTGTCTATATTCTTCAGCCGAGACTACCATCTCTAATATCTTGTTGACGGGTCCGACAGACACACACACACTCTCTCACACACACAGACACACTCAATCTTGGTTTTCTCTACAGTAATTAAAGCTTGAACCAAAATCACTGGTATAAATATGCACGTAGGTAGATAAGCTTTGGTGTCAGCTTAACAAACTACGATAAATAAAGCTTATAACCAACTTGTAGTAATTGTTATCTGTACATATAAAAAACAAACTTCATTCCAGTCTTTGGCGATGAGATGTTTCACACTTGCAAAACACACGCACATTTTTCAATCTTTTCTTTCAGTGTCCGCTAAAAAGCACTACAGACTACTAGCTACTGATGCACTAATAGCCGTTCCTTGGGTCAACAGGCTTAGACAATGAGCACTGAGTCGTGGGTATACTGGGTATGTATGTATATACGTATTACTTGGGGCCTTCCACTCCCCTCTCATGGACGCAGACTCTCCGTGAGAAAGGGACGTAATGACTAGGGAGAAGTCTGTATTGGTACTGCCGGTGCGCTTGACTCACTCACTTTATATACGCCACGCGGGTTCCACTTACGAATTTCAGCGCATCCTTTTAACTCGGTATCAAGACACATTCTACATTAGATAACACGATACATATGTTAAGTATTAGTCATTTGTATGGTCATGTGTAGGAAAATGTTGTGCGGTTAAGCGTATGGGAGGAAAATACAATAGGAATGAATATAGGTGTTGGACGCGGGCAAATATCACCTGAGAGACTGGAGACTGTGTGAGGGAGGAGTGTGAGGGAGACAGACGTTCAGCTGCTTGGTCTGGAGATGACACGAGCTGGTTTTTATTACATCATCTTATAACTACTTTAATTCCTCTCCACGTCTCGCACGCCGGGAATAAATAAACTTAATCATTAGAAAACCTTAATCAACATCTCCGTTCCTCTTGACTTGAAGGAAAGATGGAAAGAGTGAACATTTAACATCTAAAGAAATAACTTAACTTCACCCTAACGTAACCTTAAGACAAACATC
Source organism: Cancer borealis (assembly GCA_036785275.1). Lineage (NCBI taxonomy): Eukaryota > Metazoa > Arthropoda > Malacostraca > Decapoda > Cancridae > Cancer > Cancer borealis. Next base: position 1,016 of record JAXIVD010001263.1, on the reverse strand, counting down.
ACCACCACATCACAAGACAAGACAAAGAAGATGGGAGGCAGGGAGCGGAGAGAAGGGGGAGGAACAAAGGGGGGAGGGGTTAAAGGGGGAAAGGGGTTAAAGGAGGGAAGGGGGTAAAGGGAGCGAGGAGAGACTAACTTCTTCCCCCAGCTCGCCGCCATCCTGTCTACCACTACCACATCAGTTACCATGTCTTGCTATACTGGCTATCCTTACCCACATACACACACGTACACACACAAACACGCACATACACATCTTAGACATCATAAACAACACACATACATTAACATAATTAACTATAACCTATAATTTTCCTGCATATTGAAACCGTTTTAATAGAAGAGAAGGGGTTGAGATATATATTAGTGAACTTAATTAATATATCTTCAACAGTACAGTACACAAAGCCTACGTGAGCTGCCTTAACTATACTTTTCTTGTATATTCAAACCGTATTAATAGAAGAGGAAGGTGAGATGCATTAGTAAACTTAATATCTTTTCAATAGTAGAGTACAACTAGCCTACGTGAGTCTCCTTGTCTGACACACTGTGGAAGGTCTTTGCTTATCACTAGGGCGAGAGGGCGAGGAGGGAGAGAGAGTGAGAGGGGGGCGAGGAGGGGGTGAGAGGGGGGCGAGAGGGGGCGGGAAGGGAGAGACAATTCGAGGAAGAAAGACAGAAACATGAAGCTTTTTTTTCTGTTATAATTACATCCCGTGGAGAGAGAGAGAGAGAGAGAGAGAGAGAGAGAGAGAGAGAGAGAGAGAGAGAGAGAGAGAGAGAGAAAGAGAGAGAGAGAGAGAGAGAAAAAATAATGTCGTTGGAGATAAATGGACAAAGAAAATATATCAGGGATGTTTCATGAAATTAGTCATAGTGTGATGATGATGCATAGAAGAAGAGAAGAACTAGTCCACAATTGATGATGATTATAGTAGTAGTGGTGATGGTGATGACTGTAGGGGTGATGGTGATGGTGATGATGGTGATGGTGATGGTGGTGATGGTGAT
>JAXIVD010001262.1:52757-93661 GCA_036785275.1 Cancer borealis | reverse complement strand
CAACGGGATAGTGAGGACGGTCGTGCTAGTCTGGAACATGCAGTCACTATCATCATCTTCTCTTTGGGTGTGATGCATCATGTTCAATGCGAGTGAGTGAGTGTAGGGTAGCCAATAATCATAACTGTGTGATCTCATTATCTCATGCATGCTTTACACTTACCTTACCTTCCCCTCCCTTTCTCTTCCCTTTCCCCATCCTCTTCCCTTTCCCTTCCTTTCCTTTCGCTTCCCTTCCCTTCCCTTTCCTTTTCTTTTCTTTCCTTTCCTTTCCTTTCCTTTCGTTTAATTTCATTTCCCTTCCCTCTCCCTTCCTTTCATTTCCCTTCCTTTTCTTTCCCTTCCTTTCCTTTCCTTTTCTTTTCTTTCCATTCCTCACCTTTCCCTCCCTTTCCCTTCCCTTCCCTTCCTTTCCCTTCCCTTCTCTTCCCTTCCTTCCCTTCCCTTTCCTTCCTTTCCTTTCCTTTCCTTTCCCTTCCTTTCCTCATCTTGTACTGTATCTTCAACCTCCATCCTCATTCACCTCACTTTTACCTCCTTTATGCTATGCCTCTTCTAGTTATTTTTTTATCCACACTCTTCTCTTCATCTTATCATTTACCTCATTAAACATTTACCTCACCTTATTTCACCTTCATCTGATATTATTTACATTAATTATAAACCCAAAACCACCAAGTATAATAAATTGGTAAGTGTGTGCAGTGAAAAACAGAGTAACTTGATATATTCTTACTCTTTACGTTGTGTGTCCACGCCATTAGTGACGTTCAATCTGCCAGGGAGTTGAGGGAAGTCCTGGAAGGTGTCTGGAATCCTTTGCCGTGCACTGGAATCCTATGTCTTGATCCGGGAATACCTTTAGCCAGAAGTTGGATCGTCTTGTGCTGTAGAGATTTGGGATTCACTTGGAGGTCTTGTCAGCTTATTAGGAATCCACTGGAAGCTAGGATATTAAAGTAGTGAAGCGGTTCCATCGAGGTACTGTGAAGCTTTGACGAGGATGAAGCTTGTAGATAACTATTGAAGCCTTCTAAAGCTTCCTACGCCATCTAGACGCATTGGGTTTGATTAAGCCTTGCAAAGTTATAAGGAAAGGTATCCAGAGTCTATCCAGTACCCGGGAGTCTCTTAGGTGTGATCCTTTGCTGGTGGGAATCCTTCAAGCCGGCGTGGGAAGCGTACGTCGCCCTTGCCAAACCAAAACGATATGCAGGATACGCAGGATACACGTGGAGGAAAGAACACGTCTGAGGTAACCAAGCGCGCGGCCTTAAATGAACACACACCACCTCCTCCTACACTTGCAAACTGATCTTGACACCCTCCCTCTCTCCCTTATTTTCCTCCCCTCCCCTCCTCTTCTCCTCTTCTCCTCTTCTTCTTCCGTAGCTCACTCCCAGTATCCCGCCACGGATGTCAGGCTTGCTAAAGGTGCCAGTTATCGCGACGCAGCACAGATTGGCGTGGACTGGTGCGTGGAGGTAATGGTGACTGTTAGAACCAGCCATCCAAGACACATGGTATTATTGGTGATATTGGGTTCTTTATTTAAGTTCAAGTGTCTCTCTCTCTCTCTCTCTCTCTCTCTCTCTCTCTCTCTCTCTCTCTCTCTCTCTCTCTCTCTCTCTCTCTCTCTCTCTCTCTCTCTCTCTCTCTCTCTCGTTCATAAGTTATTATTTTGTATTTGTTGTGTTGTTAATCAGATATTTTAATTCATGTTTGTTTGTTTTTCGTGATATTTTTTAAGGTCTCGTGATTTCAGTGTATTAATCCATCAGCTGTCCGTGTGTGTGTGTTGTGTTGTCTTAGTAGTGTTTCAACTTCTAAAACCACAACACAGAGAAGGGAGTACAAGGGCGTGGTGTGTTTATTTGTGTTGGTGATAAAATAATTTGTTTTCTCTAAAGCTTGAAAAGAATGTTACTATTAAAGGCTAACTGTTGAATTTACACCTACAAACAGTTATTTTTATTTTCTTCATGATTAAACGTTATATTAAAACAAAGAAAGGTTATTAAAGAGAACAACGGAGATATAGTGTCCAAAAATACTCTTACCTCTAGGAGTGGGAATCGGGAATATTTTTATCATTACACTGTGCAACCTTGAGTAAAACATTGATCAGAAACCACGATTAGAGAACACGAAGTAAGTAGTTGTAGTGATGGAAAAGGTAGAATTAACAACTAAATTATAATAATAATAATAATAATAATAATATATACTTTATTTAGTCTTTCCTGTGTAGTACAGAAAAGAAACTTGCCTTGGGTTGGGCTCCCCCCACTCCCACACACACTAGCACTATACTTATAAAACTAGCAACATACTTATAAAACTAGTAACATACTCATAAAACTAGCAACATACTCATAAAACTAGCAACATACTTATAAAACTAGCAACATACTTATAAAACTAGTAACATACTCATAAAACTAGCAACATACTTATAAAACTAGTAACATACTCATAAAACTAGCAACATACTTATAAAACTAGCAACATACTTATAAAACTAGTAACATACTTATAAAACTAGTAACATACTCATAAAACTAGTAACATACTTATAAAACTAGGAACCTACATATAAAACAACAGGATATACATGTAAAACTACTATACAACACATTTACACATTTCTACACAATTTAACCTAACCTAACCTTACCTTGCCTTACCTTACCTTACCTTACCATACCTTACCTTACCTTACCTTACCTTACCTTACCTTACCTTACCTTACCTAACCTAACCTTACCTTACCTTACCTTACCTTACCATACCTTACCTTACCTTACCTTACCTTACCTTACCTTACCTTACCTTACCTTACCTTACCTAACCTAACCTTACCTTACCTTACCTAACCTAACCTAACCTAACCTAACCTAACCTAACCTTACCTTACCTTACCTTACCTTACCTTACCTTACCTAATCTATCCTAACCTTATCACCCCTAACGCCACATTCAAGGTAGGACGGTATGGCCTCTTTACCGATACGCTTGTGGGAGTAGCTACACTTTTACGGACGGCACCGAGACGCCTCACGATTTTACAATTAATATATATAAATGTCTCGGCACAGTTCCCTTGTCACCTGTAGTAGGGAGGGGACTGTTGCCCCCCAATTCCCCTCACCTTCTCCCCCCATCTCCCTTCCCATCCCCTCCCCCGGCCACCCCAGCAGCGTGTGTAGTACATGTGAATGGTATTTAGGTGATGGTTAGGAAGTCAAGAGGGAAATAATAGTCGATATCAGAAGTTTTTTTTTTTTTTTTTTTTTTTTTTTTTTCTCTCTCACAATATTAATCATCTTTATTTAAATCCTGTTAGAAATATGATGTCATTCCCAGCTTCTTCTTAGACACTAAAATAATTCACTTTTCTGATAGTTTAAAAAAATAGTACCTATCATTAGCATTTGACAAGATAAAAAAAAAATTAAATAAATAAAAATTAAACCAACAATATAAATCGACATAGTATTAATAATAAAAGACAGCATACATGAAAATTAGTACATTCTATTTGACACAGTTTAGATTCTCGATTAGCTCCAGAAGTGACAATGGTAATGGTAATGGTAACTGTTTCATGCTCTAGTAACCATTATAGGCGTGTAAAGAACGCTAAACACTCGTATCATGCAAGTCTTACTCACTCTATCGTAGTAACAGATCCGAGGTGTTTCAATCCCGTTTTCTTTGCACTAGACAGGTTGCAAGTTCGGCTTAAAAGGTGGTATATATAATCTGCAATATTTTCCTTATTGTGATTTTTTTCCTCGCTAAATCTAAACTATATTTTTCAGGATTATAGCGATTTGACACTATAAATCTTGTGTGTGTGTATGTGTGTGTGTGTGTGTGTGTGTGTGTGTGTGTGTGTGTGTGTGTGTGTAAACTATATTGATCATACTATTAGGACCTTCATTCTTTATATACATAGATCGATACTTTCCTTATTAAACAAAAAGCTTAATTCACCAAAAAAACAATAACTAAATAGATTATATAGAAGAAAAACTCACTATTAAGATATACATGATTGCTTTATTTATTTATTTATTTTATTTTATTTATTTATTTTTTTACATTCATGCGTAAGAGTATATAGTTTAAGAATAGTGTCACCTTTCATAGATACAGTATTAAGTGCATGAAGATAGATGGTATTCGCGTGAGAAGAGACAGTCACTCTCTCTCTTTATATATATGTACTAAAATACTGTTGAACTCAATATCAACTGGGTTTCAATTCTATCTTCATTACATACCTCCCTTGTTTTATAGTGTTGGGTGAGGCTAATTTCTCTCTCTCTTTATACTTTTTTTTTTACTTTTTTATATTTTTTCTTTATCGTGTTTCTCCTTTCACCATTCCACTTTTTTTTTTCCTACTTGTTATCATTATTATTATCTACAAGTTTTGATTTATTTATTTACTCATTTATAAGCTAGTTTTATATCGTTATCAGTATGCAATTTTTTTTTTATATAGTTTTCCTTTCATTTATCTTTTTTTTTTATGTATATGAGTTATTAATATTCAACTTTTATTTTTTCATTTATTTATTTATTTATTTATTTATTTATTTATTTATTTATTATTTTTTTTACTAATTGTCTGCGTGTGTCCTCATCAATATATTTTGTCCTCATTAACCTCCACTTTTTTTCAACATTTTCCACATTCTCCACCTCTCATTCACGTCTATGTATATTGAGAGAGAGAGAGAGAGAGAGAGAGCGAGTTACATCACCTCTCCTTCCCTTCAAGACACGAGTGAACGAGAAAAATAATACGTTATATATAGAAGGAAAAAAAATCTATTTACCATAATAAGAAAAAAAGTGAGATATTTCTAGTCTATTAAAAATGTTAAAAAAATTACGATTAAGCTTTTTCCAGAGAACAAAACACGAATAAGAGGAAGAAGAGGAAGATAAAGAGATAGAGGAAGAGGAAGAGGAAGAGAGAGAGAGAGAGAGAGAGAGAGAGAGAGAGAGAGAGAGAGAGAGAGAGAGAGAGAGAATAGGAGCAAGACGAAGAGGAAGAGTGAGATAAACAAACGGAAACAGGAAGAGAAAGAGAGAGAGAGAGAGAGATAAAGAGTAAGAAGAAAAGAAAGAGAAAGAATAAAACGAAGAGGAAGAAAATCAGAAACAGTAAGAGTAAGAGAAAGAGAGAGAGAGAGAGAGAGAGAGAGAGAGAGAGAGAGAGAGAGAGAGAGAGAGAGAGAGAGAGAGAGAGAGAGAGAGAGAGAGTAAGAGTGTATAGTATATATGGTGTAGACATCCTCTTGAAATCTGTCTTAAGGGTGTTCAATAGCACTATTTTGTCCCTTTTCCCTCGGAGGCGTGAACCTTGGTATTATGTAAGAAAGAAAGAAAGAGAGAGAGAGAGAGAGAGAGAGAGAGAGAGAGAGAGAGAGAGAGAGAAAGAGAGAGAGAGAGAGAGAGAGAGAGAGAGAGAGAGAGAGAGAGAGAGAGAGAGAGATAAAAGCCTTGTAAAGCATTTCAAAGCCTGACCTTCTAACTCCATATAACCATCATCAGCATCAGCATCAGCAGCATCACTTAAATAGGATGACTAATAATAATAATAAAAATAATAATAATAATGATCTATCGTATCGTCTTTTTCTTCCCTTCTCTCCCTCTTCCTGTTTTCTTTAATAGTTTCTTTATTATTGCATGAAGTTAGTCTATTTATCTTAATCTTATATATTGTTTACAAGTGTTTTCGTTTTTATATCTAGTTGTAATACATTGTCAGGCTTGTAATGTAATGAATGACAGCTAACGTATGTATGATAGGCAGCTGTCATGGAGAGAGAGAGAGAGAGAGAGAGAGAGAGAGAGAGAGAGAGAGAGAGAGAGAGAGAGAGAGAGAGAGAGAGAGAGAGAGAGAGAGAGAGAGCAATACAAATCATAACTAAGCCACCACTAACGAAATAAAATAAAACAATATATAAAAAATAATAAACCCACCATTAACAAATATACAATCACAACCAAAACAAACCATACCGCAAGTAAAAATTAAAACCCAGCAAATAATTCACCATTGAAATTCGCGCGTTAACCAGAGGCATTATGGGTGGCCAGAAGACGCGGACAGAAGACGCGGGGCAGCCGACCAATGGGAGGGTGCGGCGGCCGGCGGGGGAGGCAGTCTGGCTGTAGCCGTCGAACAGAAAGGATCTACGTCACCCTCTCCTCTAGCCCACCCTCGCCTTCTCCCACCAGGTATGTTACTAGTCACGTTTATCTCACCTCATTACCTCCCTCATCCACTAATACACCTGTAATTAATGTGTGTGATGATAGGTAAGGTCGGGGTGTGTATGTATGTATATGTTATGTCTTGATTATCCTTATTTCATCCTTTTTTTCAATTGATATCGTTTGGTAGTTAAGTTTAGTCTATGTCTATCCTTGTTTTATTCATCTATTTATGACCACATTGACGCCTTCTATTTTCTATACCTGAGGGAGACGGTGTATGTATGTCTGTACGTATGTATGTGTGTGTATTAACCTATCTATCAATTCATATATTAAAAAAAAAAAAATTTGGTTAAGAAAAATATATAGATTATAGGAATCCATTCACTACGAGTCTATATGGTAATTAACGTTAAGTAGAGGTAATTAAGTAGTGTATAAGCTTGTATTTTGACAGTTTCTAGAGTAATGTCATTGTAATACATGCTTGATTGAGCTTCTAATGGAAAGGTGAGGGAGAAGGGAGAACAGGTGAGGGAGGGAGGAGGGAAGGGAGGGTAGGAGAGAAGGAGGGGGAGGGAGGGTAAGGGGAGCCAGAGAGGGAGGGTAAGGGAGCCAGGGAGGGAGGGTGAGGGAAGAAGAGAGGGAGGGTAAGGGAAGGAAGGAGGGTAAGGGAGGGAGGGAGGGAGAGTGCTCTTACGCTTCTCTCCTCATCCCTCCTCCTCAATCCTCATCTACTCCCCTCCTCCTCCTCCTCCTCCTCCTCCTCCTCCTCCTCCTCCTCCTCCTCCTCCTCCTCCTCCTCCTCCTCCTCCTCCTCGTACTACTTCTATACTACCCATGGTCTCCCAATCCTCCCTCCTCCTCCTCCTCCTGTCCCCACTCCTTAGTCTTCCTCCCATGCCTTCGTTACTCTCCTCCACCTCCTCCTGCCCCGGCCTCCTCCTCCTCCTCCTCCTCCTCCTCCTCCTCCTCCTCCTCCTCCTCCTCCTCCTCCTCCTCCTCCTCCTCCTTTTTCATCCTCGTTCCCTCCTCCTCCTCCACCTTTTTTCATGCCGGTCCCTCCCTGCCTCTTCTGTCCTGTCCTCTCTTCACTTTTCCTCCTCCTCCTCCTCCTCCTCCTCCTCTTCACTAGAACCACGTTGCATTGACAGGAATCCAAACTAGCATGCAACCCCACACGCTTCCCTCCCCCACCTCCACCCCCGTCCACTCCACCCCTCCCACACGCTACCCTCCCCCACCTCCACCTCCGCCCTCTCCCCGCCTTCCCCTGTCTCCCCCAACACCGCACCCCCATTCCCAGTCTTCCCACACCCTCCCTCCACCCCCAACCATCTTCCCAACAACCCCCTCTCCCCCGTCTTCCCTACCCTCCCCACACCCCACCCCACCCAGTATTCCAGTACAATCTAAGCTCAAAGAATAGTGGATAGAAGAGATGGATGAAGGATAGGAGAAGAGGAAGAGGTTCTAAGTGGTAATGGAAGGGGGAAGGGGGAGGGGAAGGGGGGTGGGGGTAGGATAAGGATGTTGGGAGGTGGGGGGGGATTAACCTCATGAAAGTGGAGGGAGACTAGATAAAGGATAAGAGATAGGAATAGGAGATAGGTCATAAATAAGTGTATGGTAAGAATGAGAGAGAGGTGTGAGGGTGAGGGGAAGGGGAAGGGGAGGTAGAGGTGTGAGGGAGGGGAAGGAGAGGGGAGGGGAAAGTATAGCGGGTTAGGAGAGGGGAGGGATGTGAGGGGAAAGAGAAGGGGAGAATGAGGGGAATGAATAGTGGGACAGGACAGAAGAGGGGAGGGAAGGAGAGTGAGGGGGAAGGGGTAGTGAGAGGGAAGGGAAGGAGTAGTGTGGGGGGGGGTGGAGGGGGAAGGGGAAATGTGTTGTCATTCTTGGCATGACGTTGCATCATTACACCTAAAACACACCTCATTCCTCTCTCAGGTGTGGACAGGTGAGAGGCGGGAAGGTAGAAGGGAGCCCACCTTACCTACCTATCACGTGCTTATTGATAGTATTACAACCACCAATGTTAGGTTAGATTAGGTTAGGTCAGGTCAGGTCGTATTGGTAGGTTAGGTTAGGTTAGTAATGACCTAATTTAGACCAGTTATGTTCGGATTGATTATTTAACGTAGGTTTTTATTATTTTTTTCATTTTTTTCATTATTAAGTGTTTTTAGTGTTTGAGTTAGTCGTTAGGACGTGTAAATTCATGTTCGTGTTAGTTATTAAGTTGTGTAACTTTATTTATTTATTTATTTTTATTTTTATTTATTTATTTATTTTTATTTATTTATTTTTTTTTTTTGTTTATTTATTTATTTATTTATTTTTTTTTTTTGTAAGGTTGTGTTGTGAAAGATAAGTTTTGTTTCCAATGCGACCTTGGGTTTGAAAGTTAGGTTAACATTCTTTATTTTATTTTATTTTTCACTCACTCACTCACTCACTAAATTATTGTGTTTATGATTTATTTCCTCTTCCATTATTTTTGTGTATTTTTTCACCTACATTTTGGAGTAACTATTTTCCACTTTGAATTGAATGTATATTTTTTATCGTATCAATTTTCTGTTATGTAATACTGTATAATATAAATCACTTTCATTAATATATGCAAGTTTCCCTTCAAACCTTGTGTCATTAGTCTATACAGTCCTTGTCTGTTATATCTTAAAACTTAATAATAATAAATAATAATAAATAATGTGATGACCAGACCACTCTCCTTTTTTTTCTCTATCTCTTCTTACTTAGTGTTAAAAAATCAATTCACATAATGAGAACGGTCACCTGAGAACAGACCCAGACAGACCCAAGTGTACCTAGGCCTTCTGTAACACGCTTGCATATTGGATTCACTTGCAGCTTTGTAGAGAGCGATTAGGGTAGATGTAGATGTTCTGCTGTTCATCTCTGCTCGCCAGGTATGCTCACATCACCCACACCTGTAACCCCAACACACCTGTAACCCACACACTTGTCCCCCCAACATCTGTACCCCCACACCTGTCCCCCTCCCCCTCCCGTACACCTTTTACTAAACACACACCGTCCATTTTTTTCTTTAACTTGTTCACTCCTATGTAATGTTACACCCTAGCACATCCCTGTCTGCCTTCCTTACACACACACACACACACACACACACACACACACACACACACACACACACACACACACACACACACACCTCCCCTTCCCTTCCCTTCCCTTCCTTTTTCAGTGTGGATCGTGGCTTAACCCGTGTGGCTCGACTGGGCTTCACTAACCTATACAGTTGTCACCTTTTTCAATGGATTCACACTTATAGATTTGGCTGTGTGTGTGTGTGTTAGTGTGTGTTGTGGAGTGACCTTGTAAGCCCAGTGTGACAGTTCTAGGTCATGTCAGGAATAGATGAGTGTGAGGAAGGCTTGCATGCTATTTCTACCTTGACTCAGTTTTGGCTCCTGACGGCGTAGACAAGTGGCAGGAAGCTTCACTACTTTATAATAATGTGTGTTCGTGTGTGTGTGTGTGTACCTTTGTGTTTTAACCTCAATTAATTTTTAAAGCCTTTTCGGTATGTGTAAATGATAGGAATAATAATGTGTTAAGTTAGATCACAGAAGTACCGTAATATTTCAAGTTTTTTTTTCATTATACTATTGATTCATTGACTCTTACATACATCTCTTATATATAAATCTTTAAAAATCTTAAATTTCAATACACACTCCTTCCTTAAATCAAAAATAAAACTGACTAAGCGAGGTTAAATGTCAATTCCTGTACACTTTTTCTTTTTTCTATAAATGTGTTGTTTCAGACTAAGCTTTATCAAATGTGTTTTTTTGTGACCCGTGGAGGTAAGGGTCAGGGTATACATGTGTGACCTGACTGATCTGACCTGACCTGACCTTGTTGTGTTCTTGGGTGTCTCAGGATGTCTTCAGATCGCAAAGCCGTGGTGAAAAATGCCGACATGTCCGAGGAGATGCAGCAGGACGCGGTGGACTGTGCCACGCAGGCTATTGAAAAGTTCAATATTGAGAAGGTGAGGCGGCGGCCGTGTGTGTGTGTGTGAGAGAGAGAGAGAGAGAGAGAGAGGTGGATATAATTTTTACATCTAAAACAGAAGCCTTGAGCACAGGTTGAGGGAGAGGTGATGATAATAATGAACCTTTGTCGCGTGTCTGGCTGACTTAATCCTTACTATTTTGTTCAGCTTAGGTTGATGTGACAGTTTCCATCTTTGCTTGTAATATGTAGTTTGCTGTGGTAGTGACATTTAAAAACGGATTAACTTTGTCTATTTGTAACACCAATGTATCAGTAATTGAAAGGAAATAAACTTATGTCCTGAAAGGTCAAAACATGACTGTGTGTGTGTATGTGTGTGTAAAGAATATGAAACATAACTTTAAGGCCAGAAAGAATCATTGACTTTGTGTTTGTAAAGCCTTGGATAGGAACAGTTCTTGCACGTAACTTAACCTAAACATCTGTAACACTTCCTTACCTTGAGTAACGCCACACCTTCTTTCCAGGACATTGCTGCTTACATCAAGAAGGAGTTTGACAAGAAGTACAACCCCACGTGGCATTGCATCGTGGGTCGTAACTTTGGAAGCTACGTCACCCATGAGACTAAACACTTCATCTATTTCTACTTGGGCCAAGTGGCAATACTGTTGTTTAAGAGTGGCTAAGTAAGGCCTCATCTCACCCCTCCCTCCCCCTCACGTCTGGCTCTAAGGGGGTGGGGGGGAATCACTACTAGATGTATATTTCTCAAGCAGGCAGACATCCCCCTCCCCCTCTCCCCCCAGACTAACGCTGGTGACCAATCAAAGCCATAAGTCAGTTCCTGGCTGCCGCTCAGTGCATCTGGAGGTGGTCTCACTCAGCTTCTCACTAACGGAACGCTCACCTGCCAGCACATTCATTAGGCTCAGTGTGCATGCTGAATACTGATTATTTTTTCATTTATTTGTTTTTCTTTGGCACTACTGTGGATGTGGGGTGCGTGGAGGGTGTGTCTGTGGAGGTGGAGTGGCACAGAAGGGACACAGCTGGAGTGAAGTATGTTATTATGAGGTTTGTCATGACTGCACAACTTTTCATCCGGACTATTCATGAAATTTCCTATTTGCGTACCTCTAGTGTAGGTAGGATCTCCTCCCAGACCCCTCCCTCCTTCCTTCCTTCCTTCCTTCCTTCCTTCCTTCCTTCCTCCCTTCCTCCCTCCCTCCCATCCTTCCCTGTCTCCACCTGAGTCTCCCTCACACTATTACTCATGCATTTAAAAAGCAAGACCATTCGGCATTAGTCTCTGGCCGATGCATAATCCTGCCTCTAGTTCTGTACTTAAATAAGAGTCTATTTGCTTGCGATGGTTCTCTAGCTTGTAGTTCATCTCCACTCATCTTGGTAATAATATCGTTGGTCTGTGTCACATCTAGTAGTCTTGGTCCGGCCCGCCACACACCCCCGTACCCGCAGCGGGTATGGGTATGCTCTCTCTGGGGCTGGCGAGGCCATGTTCCACCACGTAGGAGCACGAAGATTACTTTTTTGTTTTCTGTTATTCTGTTCTTTTTTTTTCTTTTCTTTTTTTAATTACTTACAATGAGAGGTTATATTTTACGTTGATGTGCAGAACACGTATATTCTTTTTCTTTTCTGTGTCAATCAAGAAAAAGTGTTGTTTCTGTGATGTTCAAAAAAGGTAAATACAGTCTATTTATGTGTTGCCCTGTATTCCTGTTTCCTTGAGGACAACACAGTGTTTGTTTAGAAGGTGTTCAAGTGGTGGTAAGTGATGCCCCATCATGAACACACTCAACACAGAAGTGACGGAAGGTAGTAATGCATGAAAGTATTGGGAAAGTAGAGAGTGTGTGTGGAAGTATTGGGAAGGTAGTAATGCATGAAAGTATTGGGAAAGTAGAGAGGGTGTGTGGAAGTATTGGGAAGGTAGTAATGCATGAAAGTATTGGGAAAGTAGAGAGTGTGTGTGGAAGTATTGGGAAAGTAGAGAGAGGGTGTGTGGAAGTATTGGGAAAGTAGAGAGAGGGTGTGTGGAAGTATTGGGAAAGTAGAGAGTGGGTGTGGAAGTATTGGGAAGGTAGTAATGCATGAAGGTATTGGGAAAGTAGAAGGTGTGTGGAAGTATTGGGAAAGTAGTAAGTAATGCATAAAAGTATTGGGAAGGTAGTAATGCATGAAAGTATTGGGAAAGTAGAGAGTGTGTGTGGAAGTATTGGGAAGGTAGTAATGCATGAAAGTATTGGGAAAGTAGAAGGTGTGTGGAAGTATTGGGAAAGTAGTAAGTAATGCATAAAAGTATTGGGAAAGTAGAGTGGGTGTGTGGAAGTATTGGGAAGGTAGTGAGGGTCTGAAAACAGCCTCCACAATTTTGGACAGGTAACTTAGACGGCCTACTACATAGCAGCATGTTGGTTAGATTGGTCTATGGGTTAAATTATCCTGAAGTTACCGTTCTCTCGTAAGTACAATTTGATTGGGACCTCACAGGCAGCAAGACAGACCAGCTATTCCCCCTGAGTGTAAGTACATACCTAGGTGGGAAGGGAGTATCATAGCTTGTTAAAACTCCTATGTTATTTAAGTTCAAAGTCCTTGTATGTCAATTAAGAATCTGTCCCTAAATGATAGCTGGACATGTGGTTCATTAAGCACTGATCATGATGCTTCACTATCATCAGACTTAACTTACATGGAATATATTTTTAATTATTTTAGTAAAATACATATCAGTTACATAGTTCCGATCAAAAGCATAAGGTCAACATCTTTTTTTGTTTCATTTTTCTATAAGAAATATAGGATTAGGTAATGTTAATCACTTAACATTGAACGAAAGGGAGAAACATTAAGGTAATGCATATCTCAACACTCAATTGAAAAGAAACCTTTGGTGTACTTGTTCAATAGTACAATAGTAGTAGTATAAAACACCACCACAGTACTAACAATACTAATGCCTTCTCTATATCTATACCATCTATACCTGATACCTTAAACTTCCTTCTTTTACACACATTATGAAACACATGTACCACCTTTTGAAATTCCTCATTTGTCGCTCATTACCGTTAGTTTCGTTTTGGTTCATTCCTACTCTATCTAGTACTAGGTCAGGTAACCTTTCTACCACCCGTCACACTTACAGGTGTTGGGTGACAGTGTCTAGGCTCTCATTCCTTGCCCACTCAAATCAATAATGGTTACCTCAATAAATTCATGTTCACACCTCCCTTGTAGTAAATGTGAGGATGTATTTATATAAGGCGGATCACTAGTGCATATTGGCAAGTGTAATGATGTGTTTGAAAGTCCTAATGTGTTGTGAATACAGAATTAAGTATAACATTCTGTACAAGCAATGAACACAGATGCCAAGTAGCCAAGCATGAAAGGCATGTAGTAGAAGGGGAACGAACTTGGCATAACATGATGCATAAGAACCAACAGTCTGCTCACATCCAAGACCTTAAGTAGAGAAGCAATTGTAAGGTAGTGTGGGCAAGGTGAGGTGAGGTGTGTGGGAGAGTGAGAGGAGAAGACAGTGTTGAGGGAGTTACAGGGAGTGAGTTAGAATAAAGTTATGTATAGCAATAGGTTCGGTAAGTTAAGGAAAAAAAAAGTTTGAGTGTGAAATATGTTATTGTAATACTAAGAGTGTCTGGTGGATGGAATGACTTCAGCAAATAGTGAGGCTGATGGTGAAGGAGTCCCTAGCCTGTTGATAGGAGGAGGGAGGGAGACGGGGGCAGGGTGTAGAAGTATGAAGTATGAAAGTGATAAGAGTGGAAGCCTTAAATACACCTTACATACTTAAATCACCCTTTTAATTAACCATCCCTTCACATAATCTAGAAGCATCCCAAGGCCCCATTACAATATCCTATAAAGCGAATAAGAAGTCAGTATCCTTAATGGTAATCATAACCCTGCTTCTACAACCTCCACCTTACAGGCAGCAGCTTACTAGGCATTCCCTTCACCAAAGCACCAAGTGAGATTCATCCACCCCAGCTCACATAACAGAGCGTGTGGGGGTGGAGAGGGGGCGGGCAGAGGCGGGGAGGTGGATGTGGGTAAGGGCCGGGGAGAATCTTAACCTCCCCGCTATGATGTTGAAGGTGTCAGAGGTGTAAGGTGCTCCCCTAAGACCTGCTCCGATGTCCTGCACAAGCTCTGCCACTCCCTCCTTCACTCCGTCCTCCTCCATTCTCACTTCCTCCACTAATCCATGGTAGGCCTGGAAAAGAAGGACTATATATACCATCTGGAAGCATCATCTTCACTACCATAACATAACAAAATTAAAGAAAATATTGTTATTATGTAAAATATAGATCGGAGTACAAGTTAAAGTGAAACAGGATAAAGATACCATCATTATAGTGTTGACAAGGTGACTGTAACACTATGAACCTTCCAATCCCATCTGTTATGTGATGCAAATCTAACTACACCACCATCAAGTTGTCTAAGGAGGCATGACAATAGTAAGGAAGTTATAGCAGTCCCACCTGTACCCAGTGTAGTAAGTCTGGCGTGGAAGTCTCACCTGAACCGTGACAGCCAAGGAAGTGTTGGAAGCGTTGGGCAGGAGTCCTTGTGGGATGGGCACTCGACGGGTGATGCTGCAGCGGGGTGTTTGTCCCTCCAGCCACCGTGACGACCGCAGGACAGACTCAAGATCACCAAGACCTGCAACAACACAAACACTTGAATTTTGCACTGGTTTCCTTCACGCACAGCCACTTATACAAGCACAGTAAACATGAAAAGTTAGCATGTCTAGAGTCAAACCTTCCTTTAAATTCAAACAAAGATATAATTTCAAAAGTGTAGATCAGTATATAGTTTCATCCAAACACTCCATCCTCTCCCTCTATCAGCACATCTAAAACACATGTACTCTACCCTATCTTCCCAGCGGTCATCCTCTCTTACTAGGACCATTTATCTCACTCACAAGGTAATTACTACAGATACAGAATCCCACATGACCTGCAACACTTCCTCATCAGATCATACCCAGCTTGGTGCCAACACTATCCACAAAACAGTCACTACTTTACACCACCACTAAAATTAACACCACCACCTCTGAAGGAAGACCCACCCTCATCCCCCCCACTACTACTAACCCGGGAACCATTCATCGGTGGGGTTGACGAGGGTGAAGCCATTAGCAAGCTGATGTTGGTGGCCGAGGAAGGACCTGCCCACACTGGTCAACACTTGCTCCACTGTGATGTCTTGCTTCACCTCACTCAGGTTCATGATGTGGGCGGGGACGCTGGCTGTTGCCTTACTCTGGATGCTCTGTAATAACACATGGAGAGTGAGCACATAAAAAGGAACATTATAACTGTGATTATTGATGGAAGAGAGGGAAAAAATTAAATAATCCCCCTGAACTAGGCATCTGTAGACCACATAGTGCTGTCCCTCTCACCAAGAAGCTGCCATGGCCCAGGATCAAACTCACAACCCTTAGGTCACGAGCCGACCACAGAGCCACCCGGACCCCTGATGGAAGAGAAGCATGTGTTGTGTTGTCTAGACTGGAATATCTACAAATAACTTGAGAGCAGCATGAAGTAGGTGAGATAAGGAGCCTTGTTGAAGATAGTGAGTGTTGGGTTGGGTATGTAGGGACCTACATACATGGTTGAGTGGCATGATAGATAGTGACAGGGTGTGGAATGCGTCTTAGGTTAGAGGACATGCAATCCCCACTAAGATTGTGAGGTACAATGATACCATCCCAGCAAACAGTTTTATATAGCCATGAGGTAATTACAATGTTGACTTTGGGACAAATTATATAGGTAATTAAAGTAAGTAAATATTATGTAGAGAAATTTCTTTGATAGTAATTACATCCTCACAGTGTAGGAATGTAAATTTTTCATTTGTGCTATTGGAGAACTGGCCAAGAGCAATAAAAAACAATATAAAAAAAAGCCCATTTGTGATTGCGGTTCCCTGAAGATGAAAGAGTAATAAAAAAAGGTATGCCAAATTAGTTTTGCAGTTGTGTTGATACTCCTCTCTTACATAAGTTCACGTTGTAGGAAGGTGGAAATACAGATTCAGGTCAAGAGTTCCAGAGTTGACCATTGTTTATGCAGCATGTGATGAATTGTTTGTAAATGCAATGACTGATTTGACTTGCAATTTGTATCATGAATAGTGAACAATGGACCCAAGAGTGATAACTAGTGATGAAAACAGCGAGTCTTTGCATTACACTGATAAATCATGTGACTGGCGTGTGGGATGGAGCAGAGAGAGAGGTGGATATTACCAGTTCAAGGTCAAACATTTCGATTGAAAACATAAGAACATAAGAAATGAGGAGACTGCAAGAGGCCAGTTAATGACCTACACAAGAGTTTCTTAAAACAAAGCAGATAAAGACAGCAAAACATCAAAAGATAATGCTTATCATGATTACTCACTAGATGTACGGTACAAGGAGAGAGAGAGAGAGAGAGAGAGAGAGAGAGAGAGAGAGAGAGAGAGAGAGAGAGAGAGAGAGAGAGAGAGAGAGAGAATAGGATCATTTTTACCTTATCGCCATTGAGGGACAGTTTGAGTTGGTGACGGTCAGTATTAACCAGCAGAGTACAGTGGTGGTAGGCGGTGGTCCTGCCGAGCTTAGCAGCTGAACCAGACACCTGGAAATGCAATAAACATTACAATCATACCCACACAAACAGGCAGTTTGCACATGTGCTAGTTTTATCAGTAAGATTATGTCCATGATTACATCCCTTATCTTGATTCTACCCTCTAACAATGATACAATAATAATAATATTGATGAGAATAACAACAATAATAATAATAATAATAATAATAAAATAATGAGAATGACAATAAAAATTAATTGCAATTGATAGTATCTACAAGTTAATCATAAGTAAATTTTGTATAAACATATGCATATATATACATATGTAGATATACAAGCCAATATCTAGATATCCAATTTTTTCAACAATATTGGAATTATAAATTATGGAATAATTTATTCAAAAAAATGTTGTAAGGTTGTGCCGTGTTTCGTTTTATGGTTCTATATAATGGCTTTGTACCAGGTTTTTTTTTTTGTAACATCCCTTATCTTGATTCTACCCTCTAACAATGATACAATAATAATAATATTGATGAGAATAACAACAATAATAATAATAATAATAATAAAATAATGAGAATGACAATAAAAATTAATTGCAATTGATAGTATCTACAAGTTAATCATAAGTAAATTTTGTATAAACATATGCATATATATACATATGTAGATATACAAGCCAATATCTAGATATCCAATTTTTTCAACAATATTGGAATTATAAATTATGGAATAATTTATTCAAAAAAATGTTGTAAGGTTGTGCCGTGTTTCGTTTTATGGTTCTATATAATGGCTTTGTACCAGGGTTTTTTTTTTTGTAACATCCCTTATCTTGATTCTACCCTCTAACAATGATACAATAATAATAATATTGATGAGAATAACAACAATAATAATAATAATAATAATAAAATAATGAGAATGACAATAAAAATTAATTGCAATTGATAGTATCTACAAGTTAATCATAAGTAAATTTTGTATAAACATATGCATATATATACATATGTAGATATACAAGCCAATATCTAGATATCCAATTTTTTCAACAATATTGGAATTATAAATTATGGAATAATTTATTCAAAAAAATGTTGTAAGGTTGTGCCGTGTTTCGTTTTATGGTTCTATATAATGGCTTTGTACCAGGGTTTTTTTTTTGTAACATCCCTTATCTTGATTCTACCCTCTAACAATGATACAATAATAATAATATTGATGAGAATAACAACAATAATAATAATAATAATAATAAAATAATGAGAATGACAATAAAAATTAATTGCAATTGATAGTATCTACAAGTTAATCATAAGTAAATTTTGTATAAACATATGCATATATATACATATGTAGATATACAAGCCAATATCTAGATATCCAATTTTTTCAACAATATTGGAATTATAAATTATGGAATAATTTATTCAAAAAAATGTTGTAAGGTTGTGCCGTGTTTCGTTTTATGGTTCTATATAATGGCTTTGTACCAGGGTTTTTTTTTTGTAACAAAGTTGTTTTTGGCAATGTCTTGTTAAATGAAAGCGAACTTGGCTATTTCTGAAAATCTGTCTCTGCCAATTCCTATGTATTACTTTCATATCTCTAATTTGTTAAGGGATATATTGATTGCTAGTTTATCAAAAATAGAGAAAAAACAACCAAGGATGAGCATTTAATCTTTAAAATATGTTTACTATAATGAGCTACCTTACATATTATATTAAATCATCATACATCACACAGAGTAATTAATCTAAGCTACATATCAATAATTACAACACATGCTCTTCCACATTGACCCACTAACCAACATTTTAAGTAGGCTTCATATAACTACGCGCAGAATCCTTGCACATATTTACTTTAAGAGAAAAACAACATTAACATACTCCCAAAGTGCATGAACAAACAGACACAAGGACACCAACAAGCAGTCAGGGATAAAGACAATGTTGCAGCCGTCTGGTCCCCTTAAATTAAACATTATCAGTCTACCTTGATACCAAATAACAATGTATGTGAATCAAGGATAACACGCGTAAACAATGATACGGAGATACATTATCCATTTGTTTACTTTCAGCATAGACTTACACATGTTACCTATAATACACTAGGTCCTCAATACTTGCCTTGTGGTCATGATCCAGAATAATGTCATCCCTTGCGTTAGGATGAGCCTGGATCCCAAAATCAAGGTTCAGTGCCCGGCAGATCTGCTCTAAGTTACTGTGCCGATCATACCTGAAAAGATACACGAATACTTATTAGCATTGCCACCACGCTTCAACACTCCTCCCTCAACACCGGTGACCACAACCTTTAAATATACATCAACCGGCTCCCCCTCCACGACAAGTTTCACCACAGGCCCCGGGTGGAGGGGGAAGGGGGAGGGGGGAGGAAGGGGGACTGAAGAAAGGGGGTCGTGGTCTCCCCTCTCTCACTTCCTAGACCCCCAGTCTAGGAAGTGAGAGAGGGGAGACCACGATCCCAATATATATGTATGTCTAAAAGTTAGTTCAAATTAGTTGGCTGACTTTCAATGCCATTGTAACACACATTGTTCCCATCTTTGACATCGAAAGATGTTGACACGGTCCGCCCCCTTTCTAAACCTACCAAGAGGCTCTGCGGGAGAAAATGGGGGATGGGTTCACTACCTGGTGGGGTAATGGGGGGATCTCACGTGTGGTGATCACGTGGCACTGCGAGGAGGTGGAGGGAAGGGAGAGGGGAACTGGGGGTCTCAGTCCCTCGCATCCTGAATCCGGCCCCTAGCAACACACTTCCCGCCCGCCCTCACTCCCTCCCTCCCTCATTCATTCCTTTCTTCTCTGGCCTTACCATTACTGTTTTCGTTGTTTTAATTTTTCGTTCAGCCTGTAAATGAGTTTACACGCACGACAATAAGACAGGAATAAGTACAGTGGTAACGCTGTAATAGTGTAGGAATGATAACTATGAGGTGTGAGGAGAGGCATCGTTGGGGGCCGAGAAACCACCCCACATTATTTTCCCTCCCTCGCCACCTAAATTTGCAATATTTTTTTGTTAAGTAAAGTTTCTTGTATGACTAATGGTTTTATAGTTATTGAAGGAAAACAAACAAATTTTCATGAGATTCCGGTGTGGAAATTTTCATTAAATTTTTGACATAAATCATATTTTGATTACCTCTCCCTGGTGGTGAAGAAGGTACAATTTAGGTTGCCGTGGTCATGGTACACGGCTCCACCCCCGCTGCCACGCCTCGCCAGGGGCACGCCAGCACTCTCAAGGTAGGACAGGTTAGCCTCCACCTGTGGGTTCTGGTGGCGCCCTATCACCACACAGGGGGAGTTACGCCACAGCAGCAGGACATTACGCCTCTCAAAGGACCAGTTCTTGTACAGCCAGTCCTCGAGGGCAAGGTTGGCGAACACATCACTGGACTGGGAGATGAACACTGTCCTCTTGGGTAACTCTGCACGGTCTTCCATTCTCTTGGGGTTCTTAGACTTGAGGGCTGCTGAGGTGCTGGCCCATGCCTGAGGGATGACATCCTTCCCTAGGACGTCCTTGGCCAAGACTCCTCGGGCCAGAACCTCACTTGTAACTTTTCGGAGCGACATCATCATTTACCGATACTCGCAGACAGCGGGACTCAGACACGCAGTCACGTTAAAATATTGGAATATAGTTAGAACACTCAAGTTATTATGTACAAAAAGTTACAATTCTAAACTAAGATTCCTTAGAGGTGAGGTGGTCTGGACAGAAATGCTGTCAGATAAATAGAGTCAGTTATAAGGTTTAGAGGGAGCGCACAAGACACAGTTTGATCCGCCTTGAAGAGTTAGGTGATCATGCAGGTCCTGTGTACAGTGTAACCACTTGTAAGTTTGGTGTACAGCCACAAGACCGTCCCTTCGAAGCCGCGTCTCGTAGGTACAGTTCCTTGTTACCATTGGACGGGTCAAGAGTGCTCTACAACCAATACTGAACGGAATGATCACCACACCGCCCAACGACAACTTTCAGCTGGCACGTGGAAATCTTTTTTTATCTCTTCTATGGAAACCTATTTATAGTTCGAAAGGTGTTTAGGCGTGAAGGGAACGCACGGTAATCTTGCCCAACGTATGAGTGCACTGTTACTGCTTTCCTTGCTCTGTGACTGTGAGTCCTGTTAACCTGTTTACGCCATCAGCTGTGTCTTGCTGCCACATCCGGGAGAACATGTCGTACACACACATTATTAACGCCATTACACACATATACGCCATTACACACATATACGCCATCACACATTCATGCAATACACTCTGATAGATGATATATAGTATTATAATGTAATATTCCCCTATAGTTATTGAATTAGGTGTCAAAAGAGGTGTGCACTGTCCACGTGCCCTGCAGCTGATATTAAGATGCCTTATCAGTAATATTAAACACCATTTTATTTACTTGATCCATACATTAATAACTTTACAAATAAAGTACCAAGCATATATATTTTCTAATAGTGTGTGACGACTACTAGAAAAAACTTAACCCCATTAGATAACCCTACGTGAATTAGTGTTTAATAATCTTACTGTTGTAGTTTGTAGTAACATTTTGACCGGTTACTATAGTATACGAATTATTTCCATATTATCAGGATTTTTGTGTCAGAAGTGGAACAGTGATTATATTTACAAGCTAGAACCACTTTGAAATTAGTATAATGTAATAATTACGTAATAATAATAATAATACGTCATCCATATATTTGATAACCTAAATATCTCCATCCAAGGACTGAACATTAAATACTTATCAAAATACCATATTGATGAAAAAAGCAAAGTGATTTTAAATGCTATATATAGTAAAAAAAAAAAGAAGCTATTCCTCGTCTATATCTTTCTCATTTGATATAATTGAATAATATGTCCTTATATTAACACTGTACCTACTGAGGTTGTATAAACTTGTGTTGACCCAATCAGCTGATACAAGATGGCTGCTGTTGCTGCTAAATCCGGCTTTCTCGGTAATAATACTCATCCTAGCTGTTCTAAAGGCTATTATAATTATACAAACATAATTGCCTTCATTTAGTATAGCCTTAAGGTGATACAAGGGGTGATATATAGTTGATTTACCTACGTTGTACTATTATCAAGGCCACTCCTTATGTATATCTATATATCCTCTATTTTATACTAATAGTCGTGGGTTTAATGTAAATATCATACCTTTAATAATTACCTGCTTTAATTGGTGTTATTATTGTCTGTGGGCTATTAGAAAGGCTATCAGAAAGCAGACGATTCTTGTTTGCATGCAGTTAGCGAGTTCATAGGTTTGTAGGCAGTTATAAATATTAACCCAACAATATTGTACTAACGAGTGAATTGTTATTTGCAGGCCAGCTGAACAATGCCGTGAAGCGGTTTGTGTTCCGAGCCTCAGCGTTCAACCAAATGGGTGAGTAAGGGTGATGGGTAGTAGATGGGTGAGTAAAGGTGATGGGTGAGTAAGGCTGATGGGTGGTAGATGGGTGAGTAAGGGTGATGGGTAGTAGATGGGTGAGTAAGGGTGATGGGTAGTAGATGGGTGAGTAAGGGTGATGGGTGAAAAGGGTGATGGAAGCCAAGTGGGTGAGTAAGGGTGATGGGTGACTGATGGATGTGTAATCTTATATTGATTAGTTTTGTGTAATTTATGAAAAAAAAAATGTTTGAAAGTTACAGTCCAGTCCATGGTGTGTTGGCTGCAGGAACACGAAAAGGTTTAAAAAAAGTTATTGATTAATGTTATTCCTTAAACTTCTTAATCTTATAGTGCCCATTTTTCATTCTTTCTTATATGGTCTTACATTCAATTCCCTCTCACATTCCATCTGTGATGTATAAACAGACATAACCACTTCATAAATGTATACAAATGACAGGAGATTAGTAAGACATGTTGGTTTCTTAATAAAGCAGAGAAAGTCCATTTGCAAGGCTTGGTAGATCCAACTAACTTCATGTCTACAGGTTTGTACCACGACGACTGCCTGTATGAGACAAGTGAGGTACAGGAGGCGCTCAGAAGGTTACCACAGCCTGTACTCGATGACCGCAACTTTAGAATGCAGCGCGCCCTCCACCTCTCCCTCACCAAGAAGATCCTACCCAAGGATGAGTGGATATCCTACGAGGAGGTGAGTGACTGTCTCTCTCTCAAACTATTCTTGTTGAAGGATGGGGTTAAGGTGTGAGGTTGGATGTGTTAGTGTTGGTTGTGTCATTTTTTCACTGTTTTATTCTTATCTTTTTTGCTAATATTTTTTTTTGGATGTATTAGTATTGGTTGTGTGTTATTTTTTCACTGTTTTATTCTTATTATTTTGCTAATATACTTTTTTGGATGTGTTAGTGTTGCCATCAGAAAAACTATAATTAAAACCGTAATTAATGCCACGCCTACCCCTCTCCCTCTTTCAGGATAGATCACTGGGCCGTTACCTGCAGCCATTCCTGGAGGAGGTGAACAAAGAGAAGAAGGAACGTGAGGAATGGAACAAGAAGTGAAATTCTCAACGCTATCTTAAGTTATTCTCCCATCAACTGCCCTCCTCCATATCTTTATTATGATTCTCTACTCAATTCTAGTCTTCATTCCCCCCTATTTTCTCAGTCTTCCTATTCTTAATTTGTTTTTCTTTCTATTATCTTGCTACTACACTTTTTTCTTATTCTTTTATTTTTTCTTCTCGATCCGTGCTGCTCCTCCTTTGTATAATATTTTGAGTGAGGTCAGGGCCAGCGTGAGGCTCCTTCTTGCCTCACCTTAGTTTAAATCCTGTGTATATTGACTCCCAAGTGAATCTGATGCTGTATGAAGATAAATACATCTCAATAAAGTTGTGATGTGATCCTGTTTTTATTGTATTCCATTGAGTTATAGTTACTACTACTACTATTACTATTACTACTTTGATCGTGGCGCATTGGGGTATCAGGGTTAACTTCCACGCATATTCTAATAGTAAAAAAAATAAATATTTCCTTTTCCCCTAATAACCTTCCTTCCTTCCATTGTGTTAATTTTAATTGATTATCTTATAAGTCGTTTGTAGCAAGAAACATGCATAGTTATTAAGAAAATGCGATTAAATAGTATTAAAACCAGAGAAAATAGCTTGAATAAGAGAAAAAAAAAATAGAACGGGAATGAGAGAAATTAGAGCAGGAAAGAAAAAAAAAAAGAGCGAGAAAACGGAAAAAAACGAGGAAACAAAAAAAAGAGCGAGGGAGAGAGAGCGAATGTAAAGCAAGGATCCTCTGTATATGATCCTTGATGTAAAGTAAACACAAATAGGCCACAAGAAGAAGAGTAGCTGCAGGTACGATTCTTTCCCTTTGTATATATTACTAAATACTAACTTTACCCTACATATATATAGACAACACTTAACAAAACACCACAACAAACACACGCACACACA
The DNA here is from genome assembly GCA_036785275.1 of Cancer borealis. Classification (NCBI taxonomy): domain Eukaryota; kingdom Metazoa; phylum Arthropoda; class Malacostraca; order Decapoda; family Cancridae; genus Cancer; species Cancer borealis. The sequence continues at coordinate 69,270 of JAXIVD010001262.1, read as the reverse complement.
TATATACATTTAAATAATAATAATACAACCTTTATTTTACATTTTTGATCAGGTTTAGTGTGTGTACAAAGTCTGAAGGGGAGCACCGCTCCTGTACACAAGGTATGGAGGAGGAGATGACGGCACGCCACCGAAGGGAGAAGAAGGAGATGCAAGGTAAGGAGGAGGTGGAGGAGGAAGGACATTAGGTTAAATAGTGTGTCATTGGGGGATCCAGTTAGGTTAGGTTAGGTGGTCTTAGGAGGGATTACAGTTTAGTTTCTGTGACCGTTCGCTAAAGGCAGTGCTTACAGGTACGGCAGCCGTATGAATAGGGGATGACAACGGGGTATGGCTGCCGTATTTGTAAGCACTTTGTTCACTAAAACCTTCAGATATATTCAGTGCAGTAAGTATCCTGTGTAATACAACTATAATTATTACCATCATCAGTGCAAAGGCAATGTTATAAAGATTTACCATTTTTTATATAGTATATATTATTATGTAATGGTTTACAAAGTATGGAAGGGGAAAAGGAGGAGGATTAAATGACTAACTACTGTCTATCATTCCTTTGTATATTATGTCAAACTCTTTTTGTATTAACTAACTACTGTCTATTCTTCCTTTGTATTCCTTTGTATATTCCTAACCTCACCACCTCTTTTCCAGCCAAGATCCAGCAGCTGAAGAAGGCAATTAATAAGGACAAGAAGAAGAAGAAAGAAGTTTTGGAAGAAATAAATCAGATGGAAATGAACTTGAAACAACGACACTCTGACGAACTAAAGAACCACAAGGAGGAGGAGGAGGAGGATAAGGTGGGTTAGGTCTCCTCCTCCTGTTCTTACTTCTCCTCTTCTTTCTCCTTCTCCTTTTCCTTGCAGATCTGTTTGTACCCGTAGGCCTATTTACAGGTGAATGGTGTTACCTGTAGTGTGGCGGCCGTGTCTCTAGGGGCCGAGGAAGGGGAGGGGGAGGAGGAGGAGGAGGGGCAAGAATCAGCGACGCAATCCAATAAACGTAAGAATCTGATTTATACGTTGCTAGGTTAGGTTAATGTTGTTATTATCATTATTGTTATTATTTATTGAGATGTTTTTTTATTTAGTCACAGAGAAAAAGGTGAGTAAAGCAGAGAAGAGGAGACAGAAGAAGGCTGAAGCGAACCGTGAGAGGGAAGCGAGAATAAAGGAGGAATTAGTAAACAATAAGAACTGTGCCAGGAATGTTGAAGCCGACAAACTGAAGCTGTTACTCAGGGAACGACAACTCAAGATGCACGACATTCAACCCGACGGAAACTGGTAATGATAATAATAATGATAATAATCGTAATAATAATGATAATAGTAATAATAATAATAATAATAATGATAATCCGACACTGTATTAATCACCTACACTTTTTTTTTTTTTTTTTTTTTTTTTTTTTTTTTTTTTTTTTATCTCGTCATTTTATTTATCGATCTCCTACACTTTATTTCTATGTCTCCGCCAGTCTGTACGCAGCCATAGCACACCAGGCCGGGGAGTGCACCACCGTCACCACCCTGAGGTCACAAGCCGGACACTTTATACGCACACACTACAATGATTTCTCTCCCTTCATCACCGACCCCAAGACAGGAGACATGCTGGACCAAGAACAGTTTGCTAAGTACTGTGACCTCATTGTTGACACGCCTGCTTGGGGGGGGCAGCCTGAGGTGAGTGTCCTTGCTCTCTCTCTCTCTTTTTTTTTATCGATTTTTCGCTATCCAATCGCTATTGTCTGTATTCTATTCCTTACCTTCTTTATGTTTCGTTTCGTCTATGAATATTATTTTACCTCCATCTTCATCCACCTCTTTGTATATTCCTTTATATACAGTGGTACCTCTTTTTTCGAACACCCTTTGACTCGAACACTTCCCAATTCGAACATATTTGGCGAACAAATTTTGTCCTCCAATCCGAACGCGGTCTTGCAATCCGAACACAAACACATGCGGCAGCCGACGCCGCCTTCCCGCCAATCAGCCAGTCTCGCTTGCACTTCTTCGCTGTGAACACCTCTCTCTCTGTTGTGCTTGATATTTTTGCATATTTTCTTGAAATTAGCCCTCATTATGGCTCCCAAGAAAGTGAAAAGTGACAGTGCAAGTGGTGGAAGGAAGCTGACGCGCTATAGTATAAAAATGAAGAAGGAAATAATAGAAAAACATGAGAGAGGAGTTCGTGTTTCTGACCTGGCCTCACAGTACGGGATGGCCAAGTCTACGATCTGCACATTTTTTAAGCACAAAGAGACAATAAAGGCTGCTGATGTGGCTAAAGGAGTGTTTGGTAAATCAATTTAGAGTGTTTGGTAAATCATTTTTTATTTAGTATTTTTTATTTAAAATAAACTGGAACGAATTAATAGTTTTTACATTATTTTCAATGGTAAAAATTGCTTCCTAATTCGAATTTTTTCAATTCGAACAGCCGAAAAGAACGAATTAAGTTTGAATCAAGAGGCACCACTGTATCTATCTTTTCTCTTATTCCTTCCTTCTATTCCGTCTTTCACACACTCCCATGTACTCTTATTATTACTATTATTCATACGTTTATTTTTCTTCCTCAGCTCAGAGCGTTGTCCCAAGTACTGCAGAGGAGAATAGAGGTGCTGCAGGTAGGTTGGAAAGGGCACAAGGAGGAGGAGGAGTAGGAGGAAAATGATAGTAAGAGAAGGAATAGAGTCTGCTCTCTCGCTCTCTCTTACTTGCTCTTTCTCTCTCTCTCTCTCTCTCTCTCTCTCTCTCTCTCTCTCTCTCTCTCTCTCTCTCTCTCTCTCTCTCATGTCCTATCAAGAATGTTTTATATGGTTAAGAAAGGTTATTTGTCTTATAGCAAAATGTTGATGATATGATATAGGAATGAAAGAAAGCTATTCTCTCTCTCTCTCTTTTACTCTCTCCTATGCATTCCTACTTGCTCTTAATACCAAAAGATACAAACTAAACACAGATACACAGATATACTAACGCCTTTTTCTTTCCCTCTCTCTTAGTCTCTCTATCATGCATTCTTACTTGCTCTTAATACCAAAATAGACAAATAATACATAGATACACACATACTAACACACTTTCTCTCTCTCTCTATAGGCACACTCTATAGATACACACATACATACTAACACATCTCCCTCCCTCTCCCTCTAGGCTGAAGGTTCTCCGATCGTGTTTGGTGATGACTGTACACAACACCAGACCATCGTGCTCGCCTACTACCGCCACTACTACGGCCTCGGGGAACACTACAACTCAGTCACACCCCTGCCCAGTGTCCTCCCTTGATGACCCGATGACTAGGCGTTAGGACAGACTTAGGTAGATGTGTTGTGTTGTGTTGTCTTATATATTGTGTGTGTGGAGGGTGAAATTTTAGTGTTTTGAGTATTTTTATTTTTATTTATTTATTTATTTTTTTTTTGTCAGAGTATAAGACAGCTTGTATGACTATTTTCCTCGTTGTTTAAGGCTTGTTTGCTGTTCTGTATGTATGTGCCTGTGTGTGTATGTGTGTCTGTGTCTGTGTGTGTGTACTGAGAGAAATATCATTAACTTGTTTCAGTATTACATATTCTTGCCTCAAACATTAGATAAAAACACTGCCGTCTTGTGGAGTGAGTGAGTGAGAGTTAATTAATGAGTAAGTGAGTGAGTGTGTGAGTGAGTTAATGAGAGTAAATCAAACATAACACATCAGAGGTGAGATAAAAAAAAATATATGGTAGAGGAAGGAAGGAAGTAATGTCATGGCAAAGGATGGGAAGGAAAGAACAGTTAATTTAATCCTTGCAACACTAATCCTCCTTCTCTCCCATCCTTATTGTCTCTCCATCCTTTCTTTCATTCTAAACATCAACTTAATTAATATAAGTCTTCCTCATTATCACATTATCTCCCTTCCTTACTCTCTTCATTAAAATTCCTTTGTTTTATTTCATTGCAGACTCTGTATTCAGTGAAAGTGTGTTTGTTTGGTGTAGTGGTCTGAATAAACACTTTGTCTGTCATAACTGTTTTAACTTTCACCTTCACCTTCACCTTGCAGCTGCCTCGCCTTGGACGGTTTGGTCACAGTAACAATGGCAGGGAGAAAAGAACAAAGAGAATGTTTGCCTCGTGAAAGAAGATCCAAAGGTATTCTGGAAGTATGTGCACGAAAAATTACCAACAAGAACATGTATACCAGACCTGTACATGAATGATGACTGCACAAAAAACAGACAAAACAAAAGGCAGATGTACCAGCAAAACACTTTAATGGTGTATTTACTGAGGAGTCGGTACAAGAAATACCAAAAGTCCCAATGAAGCAAGTACCTGTAATGCCAGTTACTGAGTTTTCACTCAAAGATAAAAACAGCCATGAAGAAACTCAACAAGAATAAGTCACCAGAATCAGATGGACGACATCCAAAGTGTAGAGACAAATTAAGAACCAGAATGATGTGAAACAACTCCAGGAGGACATTGATTGTATGAAAGAATGGTCTGAGAGTACATGGTTACTGTCATTTCATTCAAAGAAATGCAAATACTTGTGAATTGGTAATTGTGAAACAGGAAATGAAGGATGCAGCATGAGTGACAAAATGAAGTTACCTCAGAGGACATAGGAGTTGTTATTGACAGTAAGCTAGATTTTTCAGATCACCTGCGGCAGAGAAGATGAATAAGGCAAACAGATTAGTTGGTCTAATAAGGACATTTGTATCACTGGATGAGGAAGCAAGCAAGTTGATGCCTACGCTGAAGAACCTGAATTATGAAGACTGGTAGAGGAAGGTGGGAATGCCAACGTTACCATACAGGAGAGCGAGGTGACGGACGGGTGACAGAAGGGAAACATTTAACATACTAACAGGAGTGTATGATGAAGACATCTCCCATGATGTATTAGTACTACGTCAACACAACAGGACAAGGCGGCACGGCACCGGCATCCCAAGAAGGTATACAAGGAAAGAGTCACGCTTGAAAAGAGGAAGAACTGGTGTGCTGCAACGGAGTAGTAAACAACTGGTAGGTGAAAGGAGAAACAAATATTAAGATAAGAGTGTGTACGTGAGTTAGGTGTGCGAGGATAGAGTACTAAAAAAATAGATTAATTTGGGGCAGAGAAGCAGACGTCTAAGAGGTTTTCAACATATAAGGAATACAATGACAGCCTTTTAACATGGACACTTCAATATGTATTTCACATTATAAAAATATCCTGATGGTGTGGAAATAACACTGCTTAACCAAATTATATAATCAGGTCACTCCATACCTCCATAAAGATAACATTTAGACATTGTATATTCCTGCTAATACATCCTGGAGGTCTCATTTCAATACCCAAACAATCATAAGTAAATTGTATGTCCTTATTTGCTATCACCGTCGTGTGTCGTGTCGGGAGTGAGCTGAATGAAGAATTAAGACTTAACTTGTAGAGGAAAGATTTAATTGATAGTTAGTTTAGTTCAGTATAGAGGCTTCTCATGCCCTGACACAGTTATTGACAGCTACAGCACCAGACACTACAGAGTTGGTACACACACACACACACATACAGTGGTACCTTTTGATTCGAACATCCTTTGACTCGAACACTTCCCAATCCGAACACATTTTGTCCTCTAATCCGAACGCAGTCTTGCAATCCGAACACAAACGCAAGCGGCGGCCGACGTCGCCTTCCCGCCAATCGGCGGGATATTTAAAATAAACTGGAACGGCTTAATTGTTTTTACATTAATTTCAATGGTAAAAACTGCTTCCTAATTCGAATTTTCTCAATTCGAACAGCCGAAAAGAACTAATTAAATTCGAATCAAGAGGCACCACTGTACATACATAAGTACGCACGCATGGTCTTGTACTGTGCGTGTACGTGTAAATAAAAGTGGTGGTGGTCAGATATGTGTTTAGTCTTACAAAATTATTACACTTTATTCCATTACTCCACAGCTGTCTCATCTTTGACCTTCCCAAACAGTCATTTACAGGTGTTGATACTTTTTTTTTTTTTTTTTGTGAATTCTGATAAGCATTGCAAAATGGCGTGGTATGATGAAGAATTTGTGGCATTACTCTTAACTCTTTCTTTTATACATCTGAATACTTGCTGAATATGAGTAAAAATGTAAAAAAAGGAACTGAATACATAAACAAAGAATCAAACACTAAAATAAATGACTGTTGGGAAGAAATACTTGATAACAAACACTGTACAATAATTTTTAAAAATTATAATAAAAATTTACCATGAATTAAATTAAACCAGAAAACATGATCTAAGCAAATATTTTTTCCTCCCTTCGTTTCTTTGTCATGACTGTGCCGGGCTTGTGTTGCGCCTCTTGGTGGTTGGCAAGCTCCGGGGGACACGACGACACCGGGGACGACTGCATCAGGAGCTTGAGGTCGTAGAACAGGTGGGAGTCGTCCTTGGTGAGGAAGGACATGGCCTTCCCGTGTTTGCCAGCTCGGCCCGTTCGTCCAATCCTGTGCGTGTAATCCTCTATGTTCTTGGCCATGTCGTAGTTGATGACGAGGGATACGTCCTTGATGTCTATGCCTCGGCCAGCCACGTCCGTCGCCACCAGAATGTCCTTGGCCCCAGACTTGAGGTTGGCTAGGGCGTGTTCTCTCTGTTCCTGTCCCTTTCCGCCGTGGAGTGTGGTGGCGTTGTGGCCCAGCTTCTCCAGGCCACGTGCCAACACATCCGCTCCCTTCTTCTGGTTGACGAAGATGAGGACGGGCGGAGTGATGCCACGCTTCAGGATGTCCAGCAGCTTCTTCCTCTTCTCTTGCTCGGACACCATGAACGCCACCTGCTCCACGCGCTCCACTGGCTTACCCACGGACCCGATGTACACGTAGGCGGGCCGGCGAAGGTACTGCCGGGCCATCCTCTCCACAGCGGGCGGCATGGTGGCCGTGAACATGACAGTCTGCCGGAACTTGTGTTTGGAGAGGAAGTTCTGGAGTAGTTTGTCCTCGTCCTCTGCGTCATCGTTGTCCGGCTTCTCGTTGGTGACCGGCATGAACTTGAGGATCTTCTGCACGTCCGGTTCAAAGCCCATGTCTATCATCTTGTCGGCCTCGTCAAACACCACATATGTGCACTGGTTCAGCACCAAGTAACGGTTCTCTAACACGTCCACCAGACGACCCGGCGTGGCAATGACAATCTCACAACCCATCCTGAGCTTCATGCCTTGCTCCTCCCTCGACAACCCACCAATCACAGCCACCGTGCGGATGCCAAGCGGACCACCAAACTTGGTCGTCTCCTCCTCGATCTGCTGCGCCAACTCTCGGGTTGGGGCCATAACCAGCGCGTACGGCCCTTGGTCTGCATCTTCCAGCCGGGCAATCTTGGGCAAGGACTGAATCCATTCCAATAAGGGGATGAGGAAGGCCAGGGTCTTGCCGGAGCCTGTCTCGGCCACGCCAATGATGTCACGGTTCTGTAGGCCTATGGGGATGGCCTGCCGCTGGATGGGCGTGGGCTCAGCGTAACCCACACCAGCGATGATGTCCAGGATGTCTTTCTTGATGTTGGACTCTCCCCACTTGCGGATTGGGTTGGGTATGCGGCCTCCCTTGATGGCTATGTTGTAATCCTCGCGGAAGATTCGCCAATCACGCTCCGTCATCTGCTCCAACTCCTTCTCACTCCAGTGGCGGTCGTCCCACTTCTTCTTGTCCTCCTTCTTCTGTTCCTTCTTGAGGCGGATCACCTCCTGGTCCTTGTCTGCCTGTGTGCGTCGGTGTTCTATGTAATTACCGTAGAACTTAGACTGCACCTTCTTCTGTTCCTTCAGGTCCAGTCCCCCAAAGTGTCCTCGCCCAAAGAAGTGAACCAAGTGTTTATTAATATACAGTTCATTATAATCGACTGACGTATCCTCGCCGGCATCCCAGTCGAACACAAACTTACGGTCGTTGAGCCTACGTATCTTCTTCTTCTTCTTCACTATGCCAAGGTAACGTTCATTGACGGCATCGCGCTCCAGCTGCTTCTTCCTCTCCAGCTCCACGTCCTCCTTGTTCTCCCTGGGCTCACGGTCCCGGCGGTGGCGGTCGCGTTCCCTGGGGTCTTCCTGCCTCAGTGCCTGCTCCAACTCCCTCCGGCCCTCCTGGTACATGCAGTCTCGGGTCTTCCGCTCCTCGTCCTGGCGCTTCTTGATCTCATCCACCTGTAAGTTGTAAGAAAACATCAGACGGGACTTACAATGTTGATATGCATTTAAGGCTTTAGCGGCAATACCCTCTCATTGTTCTCAACATATTCAAGAGAGAGAATGTAAATATTTGATGTGTCACTATAAAAAATCTAAAAGCCTGTGCCAAATAACAGGCAAGAGGCAAGTCCATCCTGCCTCTATAAAGCGTACTGGCACCAACGGTTTGTGATATAGAAAAAAAAAGTTAATGTATATAGTCAATTAATTATCTCTTCCTCCCTCTCCTCCTCCTATAAAAAAATTGTCACTTAAATGAAACTTAAAATGTCAAGGAAAATAATAAGATGACACATAGTAAATCAATTCCCCAGAAAAATAAACAAAAAATAAAATAAAATAGAGTAAATAATTGACCCCCAAAAAAATTGTCACCCTTATAATGCAAGTAAAATACAAAAATTAACAAAATGAAAACCAAGAAATCAATTAAATAAAACCAAATAATTAAACCCCAAAATATTCCTCCTCCTCCTTACCTGTTCCTGCCTCCGCTTCAATGCCTCAGCCGCCCTCTCCTCCTTGGACAAAAACTTGGGTCGACTCAGCGCCTCCTCCTCGGCCCTCTTCCTGGCCACCATCTCCTCAAGGGACAACGGCTCCTTCTTCATCTTCCCCTTCTTACCATCACCATCCTGGGTCAAGATGAAGGTGAGGGTGTGATGAAGGTGATGGGGGTGTAGGTGAAGATGAAGAAAGTGTAGATGGTGTAGATGAAGGTGTAGAAAGTGTAGATGAAGATGTATAAAGTGTAGAAAGTAGATGAAGGTGTAGATGGTGTAGATGAAAGTGTTGAAGGTGTAGAAAGTGTAGAAAGTCTAGACGAAGGTGTAGATGGTGTAGATGAAGGTGTAGATGGTGTAGATGAAAGTGTTGAGGGTGTAGAAGGTGTAAGTGGTAATGGGTGTTGTATATATAGTTTAAAGTGTATGTTTATTTTTATTATTGTTTATTCTAAATTAATGCACAGAGCAATTCTACACTTTGTTATACTGTATGGTGTATATATATTTGTATGTTAATTTAATAATCCTGAAATAACCAAACATTCTACACATTAATCAAAAGTACAACACACTCCAATTTATAACTCATAACACCAATAATAATAATAAACCTTCCATTCTTTCAGTAAGGGAATAATATGTATGTTGAGTTAATAATCATATAATAACCATACACATTAGAACCTCACAATACAAGTTTAATGAAGTTCAAAGTTAATGAAGTGGAGGAGGAGTGACCTTACCTCCTCACCCTTCAACAGGTCATCCTTGAGCTTGAATTCCGGGGATCTCTTCCTCTTATCGAACCTTTCCCTGTCCCGCTCCCTGTCTCGGTCCCGTCCTTTGTCTCTGGAAGGCAAGAAATGACTGCAACCTAAATAAGTAAGTCCTTTCTCCTTACTATTTATTTTTTAGTTATATTTTCTCATGTATATTAATTTTTTCCACATTATTATTATTTTTTTTAATGTTTTGGATGCATAGGTTTATTTTGGGAGCAGTAATTTCAGTATCAATTCAACATTTTCTATTACTATCACCTCTCTCTCTCTCTCTCTCTCTCTCTCTCTCTCTCTCTCTCTCTCTCTCTCTCTCTCTCTCTCTCTCACATACACAAACCTGTCTCGATTTCTTTCCCTGTCGCGGTCCTTCTCCCTTTCCCTGTGGTGGTCCCTCTCCCCTCGTTCTCGCTCCCTCTCCCGGTCCACTCGGTCTCGGTCCCTGCGTTCCTTCTCCTTCCTCTCCTTGCGGTCCCGCCTATGTGACCGCAATCCTGTGTCCTCGTCCATGCTGGCTTGAAGACTTAATGATGGGATGATTAGCGGGGTCATTAAAGTGATTAGTGTTATGTAGAGATATGGAAGGGTATGTCAAGTTTTTTTTAGGTTATTATTTAATTTTTATTTTTCTATTTTGTTTTTTTATCTAATCTGGTAATTGACTTTTTCTAATTATTTTGTCATAATAGTTAGTTAGGACATTGTACGAGGCAGTTAGGAGACAGTACGAAGAAACTATATGTGTCAGTTAGGAGACTGTACGTAGCAGTTAGGAGACTACATGTTAGTTAAAAGACTGTACGTGTTAGTTAGGAGACTACGTGTTAGTTAGGAGACTGTAAGTGTTAGTTAGGAGACTACATGTTAGTTAGGAGACTGTACGTGTTAGTTAGGAGACTGTGTGTGGCAGTTAGGGGACAGTACATGGCAGTTAGGGAAGCTTATGTGGAAAGAGAGAATTATGCAGAATTAGGAGCGAAAAGGAAAAATTTATGTGAGAAAGTAACATAATTTTACCTTAAAAAACATTAAAATTTATCAGAAAAATACAGTTTAATAATTCAGTGTTTGGAATTAACTATAAAAAAGTGTAGATTGTACAAAGTAGTTAGGTTGGGTTAGACAATCAAGATATTATGATAATGACATATATATATATATATAACAATTAATTATATAACGTTAGGAACCAAAGAAATACTATAATTCTTAACCTAACACACAAAACAACTACAATATACACATGAAATAGATACAAAAAAACATCAAACGGAAATAAAACAACAAAAAAAACAAATATAAATGCAATAGACTACACACAAATTAACTAAATAAATATAATAAAATGTGACTATAATACACACCTTGACCTCCTCCTCCTTACACCTGCTTTTCACACCCTTCTAATTAACACACCTGTCCTCACATCCCCAAAACACAAACACACAAACACACATACAAAAACAAAACTAATACAAGAGACGAATTTCAACCTCACTTTTATCTTTCAATTATTATCCAAACTAAAAATTCATATGTTACGTAATTAAGTGTATGTAATGTTTAAATTCTTTTCTTTCTATGTGTGGTGTTAATTATCCGCGTGAGGGTGTAATTAGTGGGTAAATGAGGGTAATTTAGGGCACTGTCGAAAGATGAAGCTTTATATACACGGCACGCGGAACGTTTGTTTTGTTGATGATCGAGAGTCACTTGTTTCTCGCTCGCTCTCTCTCTCTCTCTCTCTCTCTCTCTCTCTCTCTCTTCTGTTATTTCACTTCCATTTTATTTTTGATCTCCTTTATTTTCCTCTCCTCTCCTCCACTTCCCTCTTTCTTCCATTCCTCCACTTCTCTCTTTCTTCCACTTCCCTCCCTCCACTTTCCTCTCTCCTCCACTTCCCTCTATCCTCCACTTTCCTCCTCCACTTCACTCTTTCTTCTCCTCTCCTCTCCTCTACTTCCCTCTTTCCTCCACTTTTCTCCTTCCTCCACTTTCCTCATTCCTTTCTTATTCTCTCCTCCATTTCTCTCTTTCCTTCTTCCTCTACTTTCCTCCTCCACTTCCCTCTTTCCTCCACATACGAAAAGGAGAAAAAATAAACAACTAAATCAAGATAAGAAAAAATATTAATTGTGATCTAAAAGTCTATTTAGGTTAATGTAATATTTGTTTTGTTTTGTGGAGAGAGGAGTGGAAGAGGTATTTCTAGACCTAAGTGGAGGAGGCCTATAGTGGATAATATAGGCTTATTGATATCCACTTAGAAGAGATGAGAAGAAGTGGAGGAGGAGGAGAGATGAGTGGAAGGAAGGAGGAATGGAAAATAAAGAAGGGAAAGAGAAGAAGAAGAAAAGGAAGAGAGACAGAAGGAGAGGAGAATAAGAAGGAAGAAAGAAAAGAGGAATGGAAAATAAAGTAAGGAAAGGGAAGAGAGACGGAAGGAGAGGAGGATGAGATGTAGCTATATATAATAAACAGGAGGAATGGAAGAGATAAGAGATAAAGAGAAAATGAAGAAAGACGGAAATAGTTAGAGTATTATTATTCTTAGCATTATTTTATTTATTTAATAGAAACTCACCATTTTAATCCTATTCTTCATGTTGATTATTTTTCTTTTCAATACCTTAATTTATTTTCAGAGATCCTATATAAACGCATTCTATTACATAACACTCTTCTTTTATTTTATTATATAGCATTTTATTACGTGTGTATATATGTTTATTTGTATATGTGTATGTATAATTCACTCATTCCCTTATACTTTATTCCTTCCTTACTCCTTCCTTACTTCCTTATTTCCTTACTTCTTCCATATATTGCTCCATATTTTTACTCCTTCCTTCTTACTCCTAACTTTTTATTCTTTACTCCTAACTCTTTATTCCTTCCTCCTTACTCCTAACTCCTTCCTTATTCCTATACTCTTTACTCTTCACTCATAACTCTTTACTCCTTCCTCCCTATTCCCAACTCCTTACTCATAACTCTTTACTCCTTAGTCCTTACTCATAACTCTTTATTCCTTACTCTTTCCTTCTTACTCTTTTCTCCTCCCGTGGCATAAGATGAACACACAGCGTAAGACCCCCAGCTTAGCAATTCCTGGAAAGCATGAGTGGAAACAGGAAAGTACGATAGACACTCGCCTTTCAGAACTTCAACATCCTCTCTGTCTCTTGTGTGTACGTGACTAAAAGGACGAGAAACTTATAACCATACAAGGATTACTTTTTCATGCATGTATTCCTTCACCCTATCCTTCCATCCTTCTCCCTATCCTTCCAATTTCACTCACATACACTTTCTTCATAAACTCTTCACTATTCTTCCTCTCAATATGACCAAATTACTTTAAACTATTTATTTTCCCCCATTCCACTACACCACACTTCACTCCCTTTGCACAAGGTCCCATGTCACACCTTTCATACACTATTTCATTGATTCAACTTGCTACTTGCCAATTCTTATCACAAAAGTATATTCCAACATCCTTCCACATTTTTACTTATAACTCAAGAACCCTTTAACTTACAATAACCTCACTTAATACACTTATAACCAAGTAAATTACCTACAATCCTATTACACAACCATACCTTTATTCTTTTTAAGTTGGGCAGAAAGTAGAAAAAAGTGTGGCTGCTACTTACTAATTTTTGTCACAAAAGTTTTTCCACATCCTTCCACATTTTTACTTTTAACTCAAGAATCCTTTAACTTACAATAACCTCACTTAACACACTTATACCCAATTAAATTACCTACAATCCTATTACATTAGCACACTAGTAAGTCCCAATTCGTGTTTGTCATACCACATAATCACTAAACACCAATTATCGCCAAGTTGTCTTCATACTTCCTACTGTCTCCCAGCTTCTAGTTAGTAATACATCTTTCTTTTTACCGTACCACACACACACACACACACGTATATACACACACACACACACGTACATACACACATATATGACTCAACATGAAGAACCTGTAAGACAACGATTGACTCACCACCACCACCACCACCTCCTCCATTCTTACCTCACCCTTCAGTCATTCACTCAATTAGCCTGGGAACGATGCGACTTTTAACATCCCCTTCCCCCCCCTTCTTCCCTCCCACCTCTCTCTCTCTCTCTCTCTCTCTCTCTCTCTCTCTCTCTCTCTCTCTCTCTCTCTCTCTCTCTCTCTCTCTCTCTCTCTCTCTCTCTCTCTCTCTCTCTCTCTCTCTCTCACACACACATTTTTTTTTCTTCATTTTTCTTGTTTTACTTATTTTACAATCACCTCCTTATCTCCTCCTCCTCTTCCTCCTCCTCCTTCCCCCTTCCTCCTTCTCCTCCTCCTCCTCCTCCTCCTCCTCCTCTTCCTCCCGATATATTCCCATGCGGGGGGTAGGGGCATCAAAACAGGTGTCGAGGCACGTGTGACGCTGTTTCCGGTGTGTATGTGTGTGTGTGTGTTGTGTGTGTGTGTGTGTGTGTTGTGTGTGTGTGTGTGTGACGTGTTTGTATGACGTGTTTGTGACGTGTGAGATTATGACGTTGAGGAAAAGAAAATAAGTGATGTCATGACTGTGTTTGTGATTGTGAGTGATAATAATAATAATTATTATAATAATAATAATAATAATAATGATAATAATGATAATAATAATAATAATAATAATAATAATAATAACAATAATAATAATAATAATAATAATAACAAACGGTTTATTAATAAGGTAGTCATGGACTGAAAATATAAATATGAAATAAATAAATATTCTAAGATATAATTAAGTTTGCATAGAATTCAAGGTGAGTACAATGGAAGGGATCACACTCTCCTTAAAGCGATCTGTCCCCGTCGCTTGGATTGGGATTAGTGTGTTGCTGTGTCTTGTAATACGAACGGGAGGGGGAAGGAAGGGGGCATCTGGGGAGGGGGAGAGAGGAGCAGATTAGTGAGATTACGTTGTCGAGGGTGATTTGATAGGCCTTCCACGAATTTCCTCAGTGCCTCGTCATATTTGATAGACAGCCTCGACAGACTCAAGATCCGTATGTATAGATGTTGGGCAGACTGAGGGTGGAGAAAACACTTTGGTAGTTACTGTAAGAAGGGTTCAGGATGATTTTAAATGTTCGTTTCTCAAGGTGGTGGTGTTGTGTGAGGTTGTGAGGTTGATTGGTGGTGTTGTGTGAGGTTGTGAGGTTGTGAGGTGAGGGCCAGGCTAGGGAGGCATACATGAGCTTAGGGAGGATGAAGGAAGTGTAGAAGTAAGTGTATAGACTCCCTTGAGCTCAGCAGTCAGTGTCTACAGGGATCTGAGCCTCCGTAGCATGTCAATCGTGTGTGTGTGTGTGTGTGTGTGTGTGTGTGTGTGTGTGTGTGTGTGTGTGTGTGTGTGTGTGTGTGCGTGTGTGTGTGTGTGTGTGTCTGTCTGTGTCTGTGTCTGTGTCTGTGTGTGTGTGTGTGTGTGTGTGTGTGTGTGTGTGTGTGTGTGTGTGTGTGTGTGTGTGTGTGTGTGTGTGGTTTTAAGTTACGTTAGGTTAGGTAAGGTTAAGATAGTGTTGTTGAGGTAATAATAGTAGTAGTAGTAGTAGTAGTAGTAGTAGTAGTAATAATAATAATAGTAGTAATAATAAAAGTAGTAGTAATAATAGTAGTAGTAGTAGTAATAAAAATAGTAGTAGTAGTAATAAAAGTAGTAGTAATAATAAAAATAGTAGTAATAATAGTAGTGGTAGTAGTAGCAATAAAAGTAGTAGTAATGATAATATTAGAAATAGTAGTACACGATAATCACCATCACCACAGACAAGACTTTGCGTGTGGTGATGATGTGATGGTGGAAAGAGGAAAGGGGGGCAGGGGGGAGGGAGTGAGGGGGCAGGGGGGGAGAGGGGGATGGGGGGGGGAGTGGGGTATCCTAGAGTTACAAAAATACAAATGAGTAATAATAGTCAAGCTTAAGGTCGTGGGAACGTTTAAAACACACACACACACACACACACACACACACACACACACACACACACACACACACACACACACACACACACACACACACACACACACGCGATTATCTGGAAAAATTTACGTTCTTCTTTCTTAGTAGATGTGTGTTAGTGTGTAAGAGAGAGAGAGAGAGAGAGAGAGAGAGAGAGTGTGTGTGTGTGTGTGTGTGTGTGTGTGTGTGTGTGTGTGTGTGTGTGTGGTGTGGGTGTGGGTGTGGGTGGGTGACAGGTGAGGTTAATTAATACAAAACACATACAGGTAAATGTTCTTCAAGGGTGAGGTCAGGTTGGTAAAAAGCTACTCAGTAAGTCCGTAGAGTTTATTCATTTTGTTTTTATTATTATTATTATTATTATTATTATTATTATTATTATTATTATTAGGTTAGGTTAGGTTGTTATTATTATTTTTGTTTTTATTATTTTTATTATTATCATTATTGTTATTGTTGTTTTTATTATTATTATTATTATTATAGTTTTATTATTTTTACCTGATAGAAGTAATAGGAAGAGAATTATATTTAGTTACATAGAATTACTTAGAGAAAATCAAACACACACACACACACACACACATACACACACACACACACACACACAGTTTATATCCATTACTAATATGGAGATGTGTGTGTGCGTGTGAGTGTGTGTGTGTGTGTGTGTGTGTGTGTGTGTGTGTGTGTGTGTGTGTGCTTCCCTGTGACACTTACGGGAAGAAAGGAGTGTCAATGGAGGGAAGGGGGGTAAGGGAGGAGGGGGTTAAGGGGGGTAAGGGGGGAGTATGGAAAGGGGTTAAAGGGGGGAGGGGGGAAAGGGGTTAAAGGGGGGAGGGGTTAAGGGGTAAAAGTGTGACCGGAAGCATATTAATTACTAAGGTTGTGACTCCTTAGAAGTGTGTTTGTTTGTTTGTTTGTTTGTTTTTGTTTGTGTGTTATTTTTCTTTTTCTTCTT
>JAXIVD010001262.1:27500-37500 GCA_036785275.1 Cancer borealis | reverse complement strand
CTCCTTTCTCCCTCCTCCTCCTCCTCCTCCTCCTCCTCCTCCTCCTCCTCCTCCTCCTCCCTCCTCTCTCTCCTCTTCCTCCTCCTTCCTCCTCTTCCTCCTCTCCTCTTCCTCCTCCTCCTCCTCCTCCTCCTCCTCCTCCTCCTCCTCTTCCTCCTCCTCCTCCTCCTCCTCCTCCTCCTCTTCCTCCTCCTCCTCTTCCTCCTCCTCCTCTTCCTCCTCCTCCTCCTCCTCCTCTTGATGTCAAGGTTACCCGTGGGACGTAGTGAGGGAAACTACGTGTGTATGTGCGTGTGTGTGTGTGTGTGTGTGTGTGTGTGTGTGTGTGTGTGTGTGTGTGTGTGTGTGTGTGTGTGTATGTGTGTATGTGTAGAAATACTAATAGTAATAAAAAGTAGTGAAGGATATTATACCAGAAGCTGTAGTTTCTTTCCTTCCTTCTCTCTATCCTTCCTTCCTCCTTCCCTTTCCTGCAACCATAAGATCCTTGAGAGTTCCTAAGATGCTCTGCTAAGGATCCTCTTCCTGAAGGACGCCCAATTTGCTTAACGAGCTGTGGCTTTGATATCCTCAGGAGAAAACGACCTACGCTGTTTAATTAAAGACGAAGTGGCGAGAAAGTCTTCACCCACAGCGGTGTTTGGCTCTAACTTTGATATTCGCTTGTTAACCAGACGTGGAAGGATGGCTAAGGATGAAGAAGGATAGAAAGATGGAAGGATGACTAAGGATGAAGAAGGATAGAAGGATCGAAGGATGGTAGGTTAGAAAGGCCTAGAGAAGAAAGGAAGGAAGGATGAAAGGTGAAGGAAATGTAAGAAGGAAGGAAGGAAGTTTTGAAGAGTAGATGTTAGGAAATTATAAGAAAGTGAAGGATAAGTGAAGAGAATGATAGAAGAAATGGAGGAAGGAAGGAAGTGAAGAAGGAAGGAATTGGTGCATAGAGAATGGATGAAAAGAATGAATAAAGAATAAGTGGATGAATAGATTGATAATGGATAAATATAAAGTGATAAAGGAAGGAAGAATGGCATGAATGAAGAAAGAAAGAAAAATGTATAACTCTCGTAGTGTTTCATATATGGGAAGTCAGATATGTATAATGTATTTCTCTCTCTCTCTCTCTCTCTCTCTCTCTCTCTCTCTCTCTCTCTCTCTCTCTCTCTCTCTCTCTCTCTCTCTCTCTCTCTCTCTCTCTCTCTCTCTCTCTCTCTCTCTCTCTCTCTCTCTCTCTCTCAATGAAACGAGACCTTTATGCCTTCTTAATGGTGGTACATTTTTCTCTCTTTTTTTACGAATTTTTTTCCTCCTTGACTTGAGTGTGTTTGTGTTGTTTGTGTTTCCGGTGGAGTGTTTTCCATCTTCTTTAGTGGGAGTATTTGCGTGGGAAGAGGAGGAGGAGGAGGAGGAGGAGGAGGAGGAAGAAGAAGGGGAGGAGGAGGAGGAGTGTTACATGAAAGATACATTCGTGTGTTTGATTGTAACTTTAAAGTGTGTGTTCCCTCGCACGCTCTTTTTATTATTTTATTTTTTAGGAATTTCTGGGGCAAGGTAAGGGATGAATAAAACATAACGTGCTTAATACAATCAAAAACAAAGTAAAGTACCATTGCGCAACAACCATGAAGAGGTAAAGGATCTGAACTCTTCTTGTGTACGAATGTTTTAATTATGAAGGCGACTGAGTGCTCTTGACACTTATACATTAAAACAGAGAGGAATTTGTAGATATTTTCATCCACGTTTTATTTGGAAAAGTATTGACGGGAGTAAGATAACGTGACTTGGAAGTAATAGATAGTGATAAAAAAAAAAGGTATTTATTTTACAAGGATGGTTAGTATAAAGGATGTGACTGGATTTATATATGTCATTGTTTCCGTTATTATTGTTATTGTATTGTGTCGCTGGTAAGTAATTGATCTTCAAAGGGAAAAAAAAGTGGGTGGTGTGGGTGTTTACTTTGAAACACTACACTCACCTTTATGCAAGCTTGATGAAAATGAAAAAATGAAGGAAATATTTATAAATGCAAAGTGAAAAAGCTTGAACAAATCTGGTGATGGAGGAAGCGTAGGTGACTTCAAAGTTAATCTTGACTCTGGTGTAAAAAGAGAAAGTCAAAAGAACCGCTTCGTTATCCCTCGAATTTGATTTCCATTTTAATTTTCTCTGCATATCAAGAGTGCCTTCACAGAGACAATATTTAACACTAGGTCTTTCTTTTTAGTTTTTTTTTTCTTCTTCAAAGGTAGCAGAGGTTGATATTCTATCTCGTCCCGTTGCAAAGATAAAGATACTGATTGAGTGAGTGATAAGAGTGAGGGAGTGATAGAATGAGTGAGGGAAGCAAGAATGCATGATGGAAGGAGGGGAAAAGTTTAGCGAGCGAAACACAAAACGAAAATTACCAAAAAAATTATAGAAATATAGAGGAAAACATTGATTACTTAAAAATAAATAGAAAGATAAAAATCATTAAAAAAAACTGACAAACTTTACATAAACACTCATTCACCCAACATAGCCATCCAACCAAAAACTCACATACACACAAACATACCATTACCACCACATACAACATAATTTTCTCCTCGCCATCACGATAATATTTCTCAGACCCACCCGTGTATTGGTCTTACATATATTACGAAGATATCACGCTGTCCTTTGTGGCTATTGGGGAAGGTTAATTCCATCGCTATTGATAAGGGAGATTCCTTAGCATCGATATGAGGTTATTGGGTATTGGATTCTCCTCCCATACCTCAGCACAGGTGGAGGTAGGGAAATATCTCATACACACACCTATATAGTTTTCACCCAATGTTCTTGATGGTGTTATTATTATTATTATCATTATTATTATTATTATTATTATTATTACAGTTGTTCGTGTCACCGCCATTCCAAGTCTCATAGGACCAGGTGTTGAAGGAAGGGTAAGGGCGTCTCTGCTCCTCCCTCCTCCTCCTCCTCCTCCTCGTCCCGGTCACATTTCCCCGTGTCTGCCGCGGCGAGATACCATCAGTGCATTTTCCCTCAAGATAATTACATGTCACGGAAGGATATTAGCTCTTGGCTCGCCGGTCCTCTCAGGGGGAGAAAAGAGGCATGCAAAAGTTTTTTTTCTTTTCATCTGGTTTGATGTGTTTTTTTCCTTTCTTCATTTTTTTAATTTTATGTAAAGGGAAAGCTGTGTTAATATTAGTGAAGATTATATATATGTGGATGTTTTTATATTTGGTTTTGTATTTATTTTGTATTATACAGGAATAAATGTATTGTGGTTTGTCTTGTTTATTTTTTTCCTTATGCATTAGTGTCTTTCTTCATTTATTGGTTTATTTAATGTGTTGAAAGGTAATTCGTAATGTTTTTTCGATTTATTACTGTTTTTTTTTACTAATATTTTGTTTTGTTTTGTCGTTCTCGTCATTATTTCGTATAATTTCAGACCAAGACATGAAGAAGCAATTGTATTCTTCTACTTAATGTGTATTTTCAAGTTATTTTCTCTTCTTTGACCTTTTAAAACACAATTTCTATTCGTCTCTTATTTCTCTTTCTTCATCTTTCATCTTCAAAATATCTTATACTTACATTTTTCTCCGATGTTATTTTGTTTCTTTGGTCTCTGTTTCAGGTTTCTCCTCACTCACATTTTCTTTTAATTATTTTCTCTTCCTTTTACATTTTACAACTTTTTTTTCCTTGGCGCACGACATCTTATATTTTCCCTTTAACGTTATCTCTCCCAACATGGTTCTCTCAATTTTTTTTTTCAACATTCCCTTTTTATTTCTTACTGCTATTTCATTGCTTTCCTTCCGCGAACTTCTCTTACGACGTAGTTAGGAACCCAGACACACGCACCCGAGGTCTCATTCCCCGACGGACAGGTGCAATGCGATCTGATTACCTGTATGCATTAGGCTTGAGAACTTTACCGGGTAGTTTAGAGTTGGCATCGAGGAAGGGGGTAAGATGCTGATATCAGAGGATGCTGGAGGCGTTCATACCATCTCAAAGGAAGGGAAGTTAGATTGAAGCTCGTGTGGGAGAAATCATTAATATATCTTTCCATTTTTTTTTTTTTATTTATCCAGAAAATATTAATAAATCCATATAATAATGTCAGTTTTATATATTCAGTAAATTTATTTTTCCCTCAACTTCAAGATTAGTTTTCCTTTATCACTATGTATGTATTTTGCCTTTAGTCTTAAGGAAACGTGATACTTTCTTACTATTTCTAGGGATTAATGGGAACGAGGTCATTGCCGTGATTAATTGACCTCTATTTCTGTCACTGAGGGTCAGGGTGCCGGAAGCCCTGGATTAGCGAGGTGGTGGGGTAAGGAATTATTGTCGGTGGAGCTGCCGGGAAGTTGTAAGCGTTGAAAGGAAGTTAAGTAGGATTCAAGTAATGATGATGAAGTAGTTTGGTGAGACATGAATCAGTTTATAGGACGCTTTCTGGTTTTGTTTAATTATTTTTTTATCTTTACATTGGTTTAGGTTTATGTATCTGATTTCTATTTCCATTGTTTGTGATTTAAAAGATAAAGTGAAAGAGAAAAAGCGAGAGAAAGAGAAAGAAAAAAAGAGAAAACACATACAAACTGTTGAAAGCTATATTAAAGTCTACGGTTATGTCTTTCCATATTTCACTTACACTCACTACTCTGTATGTATGGAGGCAGTGGGACATGTTCACTTTAGTATTTATAGAAACTGTAGCCTCCTATGCATCCTGATAGACAAACTCACACGCAGCTTTCCACCATAACTCATTCCTTGTAAAATAGGTAACGATACAGAGGCGTGACTTACAACCTGAGGAATGAGGGATGGGTGCAAGGGAGAAATCGCTTACTCGTTCCTGTGCTGTAAATTCTCGCTATAGTTCTGTGTTATCCGCGCCACGAAACACCCAAAACCTCATCCCCTTCCTTGGCTCTTCCCAGTCATCGTGGGTCGGTCGTGGAGCTACCATTGTGCTCGTAGGGAAGATTTATAGACGTCTTCCTACTGCCATTTGGGGCCCGCGTAGCCAACTTATTTTAATCTGTATGATCTAGAAAGTTTATTTTCTTGTTGGTTGTGCTATTTGTGTCCATTTCTTGTTATGTTTAAAACTTTTATTATGTATGTGGATGATGTATATTTATTTTCCTTTTTTTTATATCTTCGTTTGTGTGTGTTGTATGTATTGGTTAGTAGTGAGTTTATGACCAGGAAATAGATCCCTTAGGCCTCTTTCTAAGCCTGATATGAGGATGTACGACTAAGGGATAACATTTAAACTTATCTGGAAAACTTTTTAAGCCAGGGCACAATAGAGTAATAATAACGTTTAATAGAGAGTAGTAACCGGTTTTTATCCTCCTCTTAGTGTTAAATTAGAAAGATATTATTCGTTAACTAGCTCTTCTTTATTGTTATTGATGTGGAAATGAGGCGTCTAATAGGTGTTTCTTGGTGATGGAGGAAAATGAGGGTAATAGAAAATGTTTTGTAAATCGTTCGTGAGAGTTGTCGCCGCTGGTTTGAGGGAGTAAATTGGAAGCGGTTTTGAAATACGACCTTATTACGACTTACGACATCCCACTTATCTAGCTCAGCGCAACACTATGTTTTCTCAGGTCGTCTCTGTACATACACACACACACACACACACACACACACACACACACACACACACACACACACACACACACACACACATGGATCGTTGCCACTTGCCAGCAACTGTGAGAAAATGTTTAAAGCCGCATTTTCGTGTAGTCTTTGTGTTTGGGCGTTTGTGTGTACTTTTACAGTGCTTCCACCCTCTTGCACTCCACAAACCTACAAGCAGAGGCGTGTGGTGGCGGAGTGGGTGGGTGGGATGGTGGCGGGGTGGTGGGTTGGGTAGATGGGTGGAGGAGGTGATGCGTTTGTACCTACCTTAACGCGTGAGGGTGAGGGTGGAAGGGGTCGAGGGGGTTAGTGGGGTGGAGGAGGTAGAAATTGGAAGGTACTGGAATAAGAGAAATGCTTGCTGGGTGCACTGGATGTTGTATTGTGGATGAGGTGGAATGGGATGGAGGAATGTGGCTGAGAGGAGAGAAAGAGAGTTGAGATGGTAAAAAAAAAAAAGAGAATTTTAGTAGATAGAATAGAAGAGAAGATTTTGATGTAGAGGAGAGGAAGAAGAGTGAAAGGAGCAAAGAATAAAAGCAGTATAATAGCAGAAAGAGAGAGGAGAAGGAGTAACAAAAACAATGACAGTAACATCAGGAGGAATAGGAATAGGGACATACGTAGAGGATGAAAGAGTAAGAAAGAAGAGGAGGAAGAAGAGGAGGAGGAAGGGATGCTGTAAAGTGCTCATTATCTTACCTGAAGACATCCTGAGGCGGCTCCTTCTTTGTGTGTGTGGGCGTGAGAGGCTTGGCGTTGTATTTTTTGTGGTAATGTGCTCACAACCAACTAGTTACCAGGTGCTTTTCTTCCTTCTTTTTATCCACTGAAGCATTATTTAAGGAGGAGACAAGTGCACCTTCCTTAACGACCCTCTGATGGTTAACAAGCTGCTTATCTTCCCCTGCCATTAGTGTGTTTTTTTTTTCTTCTTTTTACTCCGTTCCGTTCTTTGTTCGCGGCTACTTTACGTTAAGCTTAATAACGTAAAATAGCGTCCATGGCAAAGAGAGAAGCATACAAGGTCGTTTTTAGCGTGAAAATGATATACACGAAGGAATATTAACCTCATTCCAACATGTCACCTTTTATCTCTTCAAGGTTTCTTTGTCTATATTCATTACCTTTCCCTTTTATCATACTATTATAATTACATTCTTCTTTATAATCGGTACAGCCTTTGACAGCTTAGAATCATATGTGTATATCCCCTGTAACAAGTAACTAATTAGGTTGTTAACTTGAGAGGCATTTTCGTTCCGCTGCGACACCTGCTTTTCATTAATACCTTCCTAACGAGCAGCCACCAACGCATTACCTTGTTTATCTCCTTCCTCTTCCTGGTAACCTGTTTACTAGGGCTCCGGTAGTTTTCTGGGCCTTGCAAAATTACTATATTTGGATAATTAGACCCTTAAAGCTGTCGGCTCCTTATGGCAGACTTCCTCCCAATCCTCCCTCCTTCCCTCCTTTCCTCTTTCGCTCCCTTTTGACCTCCTCTGCACACACTCCTTCCCTTAAACTGTGTCTTCCAGCAAGGTTACATATTCCAGCTTGATAGAGTCCTCACGTCCTTTTAATATGACCTCATGATACTCCGTCTGTTTTCCTTTTTGTTTCCTTGTCTGCACATTCATTTGTATTATTTAACTTTCTGTCTCCTGCAGCGACGGTTTCCTCCTCCCCTTTACCCTCAAAGCACTTATTTCCTTCCACTGTGGTTTCCTGGCTCACCACAGACTTGGCAATACCCTCAGGTTGCCTGCATCAGTTTTATGGAAGGTTCAGTTTAGAGTGGAGGGACTCTCTCTCTCTCTCTCTCTCTCTCTCTCTCTCTCTCTCTCTCTCTCTCTCTCTCTCTCTCTCTCTCTCTCTCTCTCTCTCTCTCTCTCTCTCTCTCTCTCTCTCTCTCTCTCTCTCTCTCTCTCTCTCTCTCTCTCTCTCTCTCTCTCTCTCTCTCTCTCTCTCAAAATGCAGTAGAGATAGGCGCAGACAGATGCCTCACCAGCAGGATTTGCGTGGGTACAGGGGAAGGTATTTTAATCTGCCTGGGATACCGTTTCCACAGCGTACAGGGAAGCGCGGACATGTTTGGAAAAAGATGGAGTGGATGGTGGTGGTGGTGGTGGTGGGGGTGGTAGTGGTGGTGGTGGTGGTGGTGGTGGTGGTGGTGGTACGGGATAGATTGATGACTGGGAGCATGAAATGATTCCACTCGTTTTCTACTCCACAAATAGTACACCATTCTGGTATCCTTAGCTCGTTAGTAGTTTTTGTTTTTCACTTACTATATATATTCTTTTGTTTACTATGTCTATCGTTTATCTGTATTTCCATCCCATCTCTTTGTTCGTCTTTAGTATCAGTGTTATCATGCCTCGCTGAGCCTGTGTACCTTACCTTACCGTAACAAGTGTAGCCAGAACAAAAAGGAATGTCTGGATGTATATAACGCAAAGGGAGAATATATTTTAAACCGAACGTTGAGAAGGGGAGAAGAAAATTGCTTGCAGGATTTACAAGAGTTGGCGTTCCCTTGAGCAGATGAAAACGTCAAAGAGCATGAAAAACGAGTTGTAACTGAGAGGAGCCGCCAGAAAGGGTTGTCGTGTTCCTCGGAATGACCTAACCAAGGGGCGCCACGACTCCCTGGAGGAATTGTGTTGTGGAGTGTGTACCGGAGTGGCTGTTGGTGTCCCCGCCAGCCTGGGTCACGGTGGCGCCAGGGGACACTGAGTGGGGACACCGACCAAAGGGAGAACGTTAATGTCTTGTTTATATATTTATTCCTTTTATTTCTACTACTGTTTTGTTTTTGTTTATTCTTATTTTAGTTTACCTTACTACTTTATTTTGATTTGTTTTTATTTCTACTGTGGTTTGTTTGTCTTGTTTTTCTTATATATGTTTTCTCACTACCTTTAATATTTTTCTCTATTTCATATCTGTGGTTTGTTATTATTTTTTCTTTAAAAATTTACACCACCACCTTATTTCATTCTTTGGTTCTAAGTATTTTCTTCATTTTTTTTCCACACCACGACATTCCAATGGTCTTTCATCGTCTATATTACGTTCATCTCTCTATAGAAGGCACGTGTAAGGCCTCTGATTATTTATATATATTCCACCTCATATCTTACGCTCAGGGAACTACACCTAACAACAGCATACAAGGGCTTAGCGATGCTGTAAATCTGTTACGGGTCACAATTCTATTTTTTTTAATCCTATACTAAGGTATTTGTTATTTATGATTAAATTTTTTTGTGTATGAGAATGTCTTAGGCCTAGAAGCATCGTGTGGAGGCCTATTGGAGGAGGAGAGAAAGAGAGAGAGAGAGAGAGAGAGAGAGAGAGAGGGAGGGAGATAGATAGAGAGAGAAACCTATATTCCCGTCTCCATACACACACACACAAACACACTTTCCTAACCCACTGAGTCCTCATCACATACTAAAACAATAACATACACACCTCTATCAACCCTTTCCCTTCAAACTCATTACTATTACCTTTAAAAGCGTACCCGAGGTGTAGAATTGTTCCTCATTATCACCTGCGAGTCTACTTGCAGCCGTATCTTAGTTCAACTGGCAGGTAAAGGCTCGCTCATTGGTGCTTCTAATCCTCTCAACGTAGATTATATGAACGTAGAAGACACATGTTAGTCTAGTGCTTATTTTACCCTTGGGAAGTAGCGTAATACTTTTTTCATATTTTCCCTGTTTTTATTTTTATTTTCTTTTTTTATTTTCCTTACCTTTCGTTTTTTGTTTTTTTGTCTTTTATTCCCTGTTTTCTTTTCCTTTATAGTGTCGTCCAGTATTTTTTTTGTCTTCCACCTACAATTTTTTTCTCCTTTTCTTCTCAGTCCAGCTTCCTTCTTTTTCTCTCTGTCTTTTTCCAATTTCATTTTATTATCTTAGTGCTATCTTTCTCTCTCTCTCTCTCACTCTCTCTCTCTCTCTCTCTCTCTCTCTCTCTCTCTCAAGTCGCTAGAAGATTAAAGGAGAGAGCTGTTTGACATATGGCTGTCTCCTCCATGACGTAGTGTAGAGAAAGCGAGAACCACCACTGAATTTTCAAGATTAGGGATTTTTAACATAGGATTTACGATTTAGATGCGCCGAGGAGAAGGAAGAGAAAAATTGGGATGAAATGAAATAGGAAAAAAAATAGGATGAAATGGAGGAGGAGGAGGAGGAAGAGGAAGGTGAGAGAAATGGTTTGTCTTTCTCTTCCATGCAGTTCGTCTTGCATGTTGATGATACGCCTTTAGTTGTCTGTCTGTCTGAGAGAGAGAGAGAGA
>JAXIVD010001262.1:17500-22500 GCA_036785275.1 Cancer borealis | reverse complement strand
TCTCGCTTGTAAATCAACCACGAGTGTGTATAATATTTTTTTTCTTTCGGTTTTAAAAAATATCTGCAACTATTTACAATGTCGTCCCATCTCTCCTCCATTATTTTTTTTTTACATATATGTCTTAGAATTCTAATACTCGTTAGTTAGTTAGTCATTTGTTTTTTTTATTTTCCAGACTATTGAACAGTGCGGTGACAAATATTTCCAGTGATTTGCATTATTATATTACAAGCTTGTGTAAAAACTGCGTACAAAGAGATTGCGTGTGTGTGTTTAGCGAGAGTGAGGGTTGTGCACGCTATTTACTCTCTCTCTCTCTCTCTCTCTCTCTCTCTCTCTCTCTCTCTCTCTCTCTCTCTCTCTCTCTCTCTCTCTCTCTCTCTCTCTCTCTCTCTCTCTCTCTCTCTCTCTCTCTCTCTCTCTCTCTCTCTCTCTCTCTCTCTCTCTCTCTCTCTCTCTCTCTCTCTCTCTCTCTCTCTCTCTCTCTCTCTCTCTCTCGTTTTCTTTCAGTGGTCCCTTGGCATTGGTGTTGTTTTGATTGTTTCAGCACAAGCCGTTCACACACACGCACACATGTACACTTGTCCACGCACATACGTACATACACTGCTCACTACCCTCCTGGTTTGAGTTAATTAAGGATGTTAACATGACGTGTGTGTATGTGTGTGTGTGTGTGTGTGTGTGTGTGTGTGTGTGTGTGTGTGTGTGTGTGTGTGTGTGTGTGTGTGTGTGTGTTGTGCTTATAGATAGATAGATAGATAGATTGATAGATAAAAGCATTTTAACATAACTCCTAACGCATTCTCTCTCTCTCTCTCTCTCTCTCTCTCTCTCTCTCTCTCTCTCTCTCTCTCTCTCTCTCTCTCTCTCTCTCTCTCTCCTCTCTCTCTCTCTCTCTCTCTCTCTCTCTCTCTCTCTCTCCTCTCTCTCTCTCTCTCTCTCTCTCTCTCTCTCTCTCTCTCTCTCTCTCTCTCTCTCTCCGCCATCATCATAAACCTTGCATTTCGTCTTTTATTTTCATCCATTAACCCAGCTTTGATATCTTCCCCAAACGTTGTAAAAAAAACCTTCCTCTTTGAGCTGGTAGACTGAGACGAAAGACTCCACAGGGCTTTGCAGGACTCCTAAGCACTCTGAATCCCTAAACCTCAGTGGAATCCTTGACTGCCTGCTAAAGGATAGGAAAATGTCTCCCTGAATTGATTGTTATTTTGAGATTATTTTTTGGGAATTTCATGGTCGTTGAGATGGTTTGAGGAAATGGGTTTGTGATGCTTCGTTTGGTTTAGTTTTTTTAGCATCGTGGGTTTGATTTTTTGTGTTTTTGTTCCTTAAGGATGTTTCAATTTAAACTTGGAAGGTCTGGTGAGTGGCGGTGAGTGAGTGGTGAGTAAGTGAGTAGGAAAGGAGTGGGTATTAGCTTGTATAACTCGTGTGTGTGTATATGTATGTATGTATGTGTGTATGCGTGTTCAGTATTAAATAGTTCCCCAACAAATTTGAGCTTAATGTTCACCGTTGGACATGCACTAGTTTGCTTTTTTATATATATATCATTTACTTCCACCCGCATTTGTTATTCCATTCATACACTTCACACAAACACAAAAGTTCTGATTTCCTCTATTTTTTTTTTTTTTTCCTAGCTGTAGAAATTCCACACTGATATTGTTTTCACCGAATATCTGTGACTAAGTGTTTAATGCAAGAGTAATATTGCCTCTAATTTGCGTAATAAATCGTATGATAGAAATTGGATGCAAGTTAGTGATAAAGGCAAATCTCATTTTAGCGGCATTTTTTCCACTTAATGAGAGCGATGAATCTTTCTCTCATTGTCGTGTTGGCCGTAATGAGTATATTAAATTGATTTATAAAAGTCATTTTTATAACTCTTTTTTTCCCCCATTTGGATTCCACTATTCCGGTTGTATTTGTACTCCGGTAATACAGATTTATGTTGAGGTAATTTCAGTTTCCATTCGAACACAAGACTTAATCATTAAAACCCAACAATTCGTCCCATCGAGTAATATCAACAAACACACGAATCGTTTTAACTCACACAAACAACAGGAGATTCACTCTAATTTTTTTTTTACTCCTGAAGACGACGATGGCGAGGTTAGTACCAGTACGTCCCTCGTTCTTAACTAACTATTTACATCACAACTCCCGCTTTGCTCCCTCAGCCAATAGACAACGCTACACTCTCGCTACGGATAGATAAACAGGGTAGAAAATCAAACACCAATTACCCACACGAGCTAAGATAAGAGAGGGTCGCTAAGGACTTGTTTGTGGTGGTCGCGTCGCCTTGCACGATGCTCTAAAGGAGAAAAAGTATCTAGTTTCTGACCTACATCCTATACTGAAAAGGATTTGAGGGTGTTGCCGTGACTTCAGTATCTAAGGCATTTCCTGTTAGTGTCCAGCAATCACCAAGGTCTCACTATACACCGCGGCAGTTTGAAGGTCAGCACAGCGTTGAAGGTCACTGTAAGAGCGTTCATCACTACCGTGGGATGACACTTTGCTTGCTCTGTAATATATTCCCCCGATATGTTACAGCAGCGCAGCAAAATGTCATTCGTCTGTAAACAAATTTTTTTTTTTACAATAAACGTCTTTGCACTCGGTTTTACGAAATATTGATGCAAATACAAAGAACAAGAAACTACAGAGAAGGATGGAGAGTATTTCCTCCCTTCATATATCTTCTTTTTTACACTAACACAGTATTTTGAGGTCCTCCATCTGGCGGCGGAGGCCCAGCAGCAGTGTTTGAGGTTGTGCACTACACTATCACGGGTGGAGGAGTCTGAGAGTCCAGAGCTCCGCCTTGAGCCCTGCGTCCCCCTTGAGCCTCGATGGACACACGCGGCACCTGCTGCAAACTAGGATGCAGTTCTTTTCACAATGGCATAAAAAAGTTGTTTTCCCAGCGAGATAAAAGCATCGGTAGTTGATTCATTAATACGGAGAGTCCTTTCATCCTCGCAGCAGCCAGCCGCGTAGGAGTGATGAAACTTCCTTTGAACTCCACAACAACACAAGGGATACAAATTTTCCTCGAACTCGCCAGCACATAAAACGCACTTCACACAAAGGTTCGGCCGTGACGCCAAACCTACCGGAAAAAAAATTATCACAATCTTGCTCCTCGGTAGTCACTTATCGGAAAACATTGGAGCATTGTCTCAGTGTAGGACTAACTCCGCCCAAGTTCCCCCGCGGCTGGCAAGGCAGCTGATGCTTAATCAAAAGTTTGTGTTGTCTGAATAACTGTTTCAAAGCTGATACACCCGCAGGCATTTCTGCTGCGTCTTTGTGTTCCTTATTAAAACTATTCTCTCTCTTTCCCTCGGCGATCTGGGACTGAGATGAAGGTGAGGAGGCGGTGAGGGAAGCGTGAGGAGAGATGAGGAGTAGAATCACTGGTGAGAACAGCAAGTTGAGGCAGAGCAAGACGAGGAGGAGGAGAACGAGGATTGGCAGCAGGAGGGCGGGGGATGACCTAAGGCGTGGGCGGCGTCACGTGAACCAGCAGGAGCGACGCCCCGCCAGGTGGTCAGGGTGGATGTGGTCCTCGTAAGGCAGAGTCGACCTCAACTCATCTCGCACCTGTGGGAGGCACGGCTGGAGGGACGGGCGTATGTGGGATGGTGAAGGGATGGAAGTTGATGGCAGTTTGATGTGTGCTGGGGACGTATTGATGCTTAGGTGCAGTGGTGAGTGTAGTGGTTTGCAAGGGACGTGTTGTAATGTGTTGGTCAAAAACAATTGGTGGCAGCGTTGGGATAAGTAATGCCATAGAAGTCGTGACGGTGAGAAAGGACGTGATGGACACACCTGGACGTTGAAAACCACACAAAACACTACATGGATATTCAAGATCATATCAATTTACCGTGAATGATTCTTAAGTCCCAAACACGCCTATCATTACGGTCTCATACCTGCTCCGCCCGCCGCAGCACTCTCAGGAAGTTGCCTCCAGCGAGCTTGCCCACGTCTTCGTCCGTCCAGCCTGATTCCTGCAGCACCGCCGCCAGCAGCATTGGATACTTACTAACATCCTCCAATCCTACGGGCGTCCTGCGGGAGGAACAACACCAGAGACAAGTTAGAATGCTCCAGAAGAGGGAGTTATAGAAAGAGGAAGAAAATTAAAGGGAAGGAGAAGGATGGAGGGAGTAGTGGTGGTGGTGGTGGTGGTGGTGAACTGTTTGCCGGTGAAGGGTGAAAGGAAGGGGCCGACTAAAGAGACATAAAAGATGAATGTACTCATCAATAACAAAACAGGTGGGGTGGAAACTGTGTAACTTGCTGGTGTCGCTTTGGTGAAATAGTAAGCGAGGCGAGGCTGTCGAGCTGCCAGTCCAACGAGGCTCGGATGACAGTTTCAGATAAGGTGGAAAGGTGATAGGCAGTAAGCACATCAATCTATTCCCTTCTAGTTTTACTCCTTGTATCATCACTTATGGCTATGATAAAAAAAAATAGTGATGACTAAGACAAGATATTAGTTATTCATCCTAGTTTACAGAAACATCGAATTTACGAACTCATTTCACCACATTGACTCCACTTTCCACTATAACCTTTAACTCGCGATGTAAAGTGGAATACATATTTTTTGGTTTCATTATCTGTGTAAAAATACTGAGCCAGTCACGAGTATTGAGGTCAAGTAGAGTCGTGCGCTCGCTGGTGAAGGAGTGATGGAGTGAAGGCAATACCGGACCCGATGGAAGGGAGGTCGAGGGAATGAGTCAACAGATTTCCACGAATCGATGGGTAATCAAACACACTCACCTCCGCACAATGTAAACAAAGAGAGGAGGAGGAGGAGGAGGAGGAGGAGGAGGAGGAGGCAGAGGACAGCCATTGACCTCCCTCCCGCACCAGTTCATTTCCAAGAGTTGCTGGTTATTTTTTCAGTGTGGGGGAAAAAATTTAAAATATGAATAGAAATTAATGAAAAGTGTAAG
>JAXIVD010001262.1:12500-15000 GCA_036785275.1 Cancer borealis | reverse complement strand
AAATGCCTTTTTTGGAATGCACCATCAACAGCCTCAACAACACAGCCTCGAGGGGGGATGAACAAGGCTTTTCGATGCCTCGTTTTGTCTCTCTGCTTGTTAGTTTGGCAATAGTTCATTATTTGGAGTCATGGTTGTTGGTTTGTGAAAATTCGTTGATGTTTTTTGTGTGATTGTGTGAAGGTTTGACTGTTTTTTTTCTTTATATATACTTTTTTTTATTCTATTCACGGTGCAAGAGCCATAATGTGTTTTTTTGTGTGTGTTTTTACGTCACATCAACATATATAACACCTGCCAAAGAAACGTGTTTTTTCTCCCTCCAAGCAAGATTTCTTTATGGAAGTTTAACATTTTCCGAACTTTATGGACCATTTCGAGTTTTTGTCAGCCATCTTGAGTTTGAGTGCCACCTCAGACACCAGCATCACACCTTCTATCATCGAGTCGTATCGCTGGCATCTTACCGCCTCCAATCGTCTCTCCACTTTGAAAGAGACAAACGAGAGCCACTTTGAGTCCCTCCCAGCTATGTTTCCCTCCGCCTGTGATCTGTCTCCGGCCTGTCAGGTATCCATTAGGTAACTTACAGCCGTGAATAAGCGAAAACAAGGGAAACGAAAGACATGTCGAAGCAAAAATCACACCACCACCACCAGTAGGAACGCCAAAATAATGTCCATCAATGGTTTTTTTTAGCAAAGATTAGGTTTAGTTTCCATCCATTGACGTTTATTATTATTATGTGTTATTATGATTCTTTCTTTCCTTAAAACAACACCAAAAAGAGAGAGAGAAGGATAATAATACTTTATATAATTTTTTTTTTAATAGGTAGAGAGAAATGAAATAAAAACGACTCAATTAACCAGAAAACGCTAGAAATAAAAGGTAAAAATCTTGAAAATACGAAAAGAGAAGGAAAAACAGGATAAACAGATCATTTTTCTTGACCAAAGGAAAGGCAGTGAAAGTTAACTCACTTGTCAATGCCGTCAAAGTCTGCCCCGACGCCCACGTGGTCAAGCCCCGCCACCTCTCGGATGTGGGTGATGTGTCCTGCGGGGAACGAGGTCAAAGTTCAAGGTCACTCACGCTAATCGAGTAAAAAATATGTTATTCAGTCATTCAACAATAAAAATCACAGCGAGTCTTAACCCAGTACTGTCTCGTCACTCCCTCGCTAGTCACACACACACACACACACACACACACACACACACACACACACACACACACACACACACACACACACACGTAGGTACACTCACGGACAACATCGTGGACGTTGGCAGTGTCGTTGCAAGTGAGGAAGTAGCTGTAGAAACTGACCATCACGATCCCGCCATTTAAGTGCTGAAACGACAAAGGAAGTGACCAAAGGACGTGAAGGATGCAAGGATGTACGATGGAAAGGTGAAGGATGTGTGATGGAAGGGTGAAGGATGGAAGGGTGAAGGATGGCATGATGGTAGGATGAAGGATGGCAGGATGGAAGGGTGAAGGATGGCATGATGGTAGGGTGAAGGATGGCAGGAGGAACGGTGAAGGATGTGGGATGAAGGGATAAATGAGAGGAGGCTGAAGGGATGACGAGGTAACAGCGTGACAGACAGACAGCGTTAAGGAGATGCAGGTGTGTGTGTGTGTGTGTGTGTGTGTGTGTGTGTGTGTGTGTGTGTGTGTGTGTGTGTGTGTGTGTGTGTGTGTGTGTGTGCGTCTGCGCGTGTGTGTGTGTGTGTGCGTGTCGTCCTGCCTTGCCACTCACCACTTGTCGGAGGATATCGTCGGGCACGTTTCTTGGGTGGCGGCAGAGGGCGTGGGCAGAGGAGTGCGAGAAGATGACAGGGGCGCGAGACACTGCCAGGGCGTCACGCATGGTTTGCTGCGACACGTGAGACAGATCCACCATCATGCCAAGCCGGTTCATCTCCAACACCACCTTCTGCACCAGGGAGGGAGAGGGAGAGGGGCGTGAGGGGACCACGGAAGAAGAGGAGGAGGAGGAGGAGGGAGCTAAGACGTCGGCTGAAAAGTGATGGAGAAGGAAGGGAGAGAGACAGGAGATAAGAGGTGGACTGGAGGAGTGATAAGGGAGGAAGGGGGAGGGAAGTAGAGTAGAAAGAGGAGGGTGAGAGATTTAAGTCAAGCTGCCAGGGGGATGGAGTTTATGTAAAAAAAAAGAAAAAAAGAACGAAAGAAGAGGCGTAGAAGCGTGTGGAGAGGCTTGAGGGGGGGAGGGAGGTGCTAGGGGAGGCGAGGGGGATGGAGGGAGGTGAAAGGATGTGAAAAATACACCGACTCAGAGGAAACTGCTGGAGGGGAAGAAGAGTAGGAAGTAGTTTGGAGGAAGAATGAAAGCCAGAGTGAGAGAGAGAGAGTGAGAGAGAGAAGACGAAAAAAAGGTACAAAGGTAAAGCATTATGTAAAGAATTGTTGTTGTGTTTTTTCATAGAAGTAAATAAAGTGGAAGTGCTATAAGGTAATAAAAGGTTTGAAA
>JAXIVD010001262.1:5000-10000 GCA_036785275.1 Cancer borealis | reverse complement strand
ACGTTCACAGCATATCATTAACGTTTTTCCTAGAGTGAAAAGACAAAAAAATACGATCATATCACCAACAAAAACTGAGAAAACAGAGAAAAAGAAAAGAAACTTAGATATAACGAAATAATTTTGAGATAATACAGTGAAATTGCAATATAAAAAAATTACCGTTATGTTAAAAGTTGAAATTTGAAAGGTAAAAAAAAAAGGAGAAAAAAAACTAATGGAAGTATTGTGTGGGTGTTTTTATTTTTCATTTTTTTTCTATTATATTTTTTTAAAGGGGGGTAGGGTAGGGTGTCAACGGATAAATGGCTGTTTGTGTACCAGTGTAATTAATTATAAATGTTTGTATTTTTTTTTTCAACCACCCCATGTAAAGTTATATATTAACTTTATATATTAACGCTACAAAAAAAATACGGAAACAATTTTTACCAGCCATATGAAATTAATTTTGTATAGTGACGTAAAAAATAAAATTTAATAAAAAAAAAAAAATGTAAAAAAGTATTGAAAAAAATATATACGGATTCAAGAATGACAATAATAATAATAATAATAATAATAATAATAATAATAATAATAATAATAATAATAATAATAAGGGGAAAAGGGGAGAGAGAGGGAGGCAGGCAGAGCACTTCATCGTAATATGTTTTTTAAGTAAGTGAGAGAGAGAGAGAGAGAGAGAGAGAGAGAGAGAGAGAGAGAGAGAGAGAGAGAGAGAGAGAGAGAGAGAGAGAGAGAGAGAGAGAGAGAGAGAGAGAGAGAGAAGGTGGGTGGTTGGGCGGTTTGAGCCAACATACTTTTAGGTGGTGGAAATGATGCTTGCAAATGAGATATACTAAATTTCATACCATTAAGTATATTACAACACTGGCCTTTTGCAGCATCACTGGGAGAGGAGGAAGGGAGATAAGGGAGGAAAATATGAATAAACAGGCGGAGTAGAAGCAAGGGAGAATAACTGAGGAAGTAGATGCTGGATAGAAGAAGGGAGAGAAAAAAATCAATTGGTAGGAGTAAAAAGTATTGAGGAAAGTAGGAAAGAATGAGAGAATAGGAGAGAAAAGATGGAGGAAAGAGAGGAAAGGAAAGAAAGAAAGAGGAGAATGATGACGAAGGAGGGAAATGAAAGGAAATATAAGAGGAGACGTGAGAGGAATAATAAAAGAGAGAAGAGGGAGAGTGAGTGGGAAGGGAAAGGAAGGGAAAGAGGAGGAGGAAGAGGAGGAGGAAGAAGAGAATATTGGTTTATACTGGACATTTTACTTCTTTTTTTTTAAGTTTCAAGTTTTAGTGAAGTCAAGTTTCAAGTGTGACATCTTTCTCGAGTAATTCCTTCACTCTAACATTCACACTTGAAAGCCCACAGCTTCTTAATTAAGCCTAAAGTCTGTCCATCCTACACGTTCTCTATTTTTTCTCTTTTCTTTCTCTCTCTTTTTCTCTCTCTCTCTCTCTTTCTCTCTCGCTCTCTCTCTCTCTCGCTCTCTCATTGGTATTGCATCTTTTCCTTTTGTCACTAATCCACTTTTTTTTCTTTCTATACTCAAAAAAAAGTGTCGAGTTTATTATATTTTGAATTTCTTATATGGGAGAATTTTTTTGGGGGAGTCTTATCAATTTAAACAATTTCCATTTATTTTAGGAGTCATTTTCCTTCTATAATATTTTTTATCCTTTTACCTGACCTTCATTAACGCCACTTTCACTTCTACATCTGGGTCTTTTTCTCCTTCCAGTCACGCACGCTTCCCCTCACTCCCCTCCACTCCCCCCTAACTCCCTCTCACTCCTCGTCACTTCCCTTCACCCTCCTTGTCACTTCCCTTCATTCCCCCTCACTCTCTCTCACTCTCCTCACTCCCCTTCACACTCCCTCTCACTCTCCCTCACTCCCCATCACACCCCTCACTCCCCCTCACTTCCCTTCACACTCCCTCTCACTCCCCCTCACTCCCCTCACTCCCCCCACTCCCCCTAACTCCCCCAGGCGTCTCCGTGCCGTGGAGATCAATGGTCTCCACTTCATCATTAGTTTCCTTACGTTTAAAACACTAAAATTATGACTCATTGAATCTCCATAACTCTCACTCTCTTTCTCTTTCTCTTTCTTTCTCTCTCACTCTCTCTCTCTCTTTCTCTTTCTATTTCTCTTTTTCTTCCTCTCTCTCTTTCCCTTTCTCTTTCTCTTTCTCTTTTCTTTAAATAAAAGTTTCAAGCCGGAGTAACGTTGAAGCCAAACCTTATTTATTATTAGGTTCGTGTTAGTGTTTCGTTATTACTCTCGGTTTCATTTCACGAGGAAGCCTGAAGCTGTGTGTGTGCGTGTGTGTGTGTGTGTGTGTGTGTGTGTGTGTGTGTGTGTGTGTGTGTGTGTGTGTGTGTGTGTGTGCGTATGTGTGTGTATGTGTGTGTGTGTGTAAAAGTTTGAATTCACAGCCAAATCAGAGTTAAAGCTAAGAAGAATAAAAAAAACAAAAAACTAATTAAAGAAGAAAAAAGTTCCCTCTTAATGCAACCTCAAAAAGAATTCAAAAATACGAAAAAAAAAAGGTCAAAAAGAATTGTCTGAAAAAGTGTAAGGTCAGTTAACTCCTTCAGTGGTCTTGATACTCCCTTTGAAGGTGTTAGAGTCGATGGCTGATTGGGGTGTGGCTAAGAGGTGTAGTGTGTGTTTAGTAGTGTGTGTGTGTGTGTGTGTGTGTGTGTGTGTGTGTGTGTGTGTGTGTGTGTGTGTGTGTGTGTGTGTGTGCGTGCGTGCGTGTGTGTGTGACTCGCCATGCCTCATTGCGTATGTATTAATATATCATGAACACGTGTTTTGGTCCACACTAAGCAAAGGTTGTTCCAGGTGTGAATAAATCATTAACAGGTGTGGTGAGGGTGGTGCAGGTGTAGTGTGTGTGTGTGTGTGTGTGTGTGTGTGTGTGTGTGTGTGTGTGTGTGTGTGAGGGTGAGGGTGCACACTTACCAGGGTGTGTTGCAGGTGTGTGTGAGGATGAGGGTGAGGGTGCACACTTACCAGGGTGTGTTGCAGGTGTGTGTGAGGGTGAGGGTGAGGGTGAATGGTTACACACTTACCAGGGTGTGTTGCAGGTGTGTGTGAGGGTGAGGGTGCACACTTACCAGGGTGTGTTGCAGGTGTGTGTGAGGGTGAGGGTGCACACTTACCAGGGTGTGTTGCAGGTGTGTGTGAGGGTGAGGGTGCACACTTACCAGGGTGTGTTGCAGGTGTGTGTGAGGGTGAGGGTGCACACTTACCAGGGTATGTTGCAGGTGTGTGTGAGGGTGAGGGTGCACACTTACCAGGGTGTGTTGCAGGTGTGTGTGAGGGTGAGGGTGCACACTTACCAGGGTGTGTTGCAGGTGTGTGTGAGTGTGAGGGTGCACACTTACCAGGGTGTGTTGCAGGTGTGTGTGAGGGTGAGTGTGAGGGTGCACACTTACCAGGGTGTGTTGCAGGTGTGTGTGAGGGTGAGTGTGAGGGTGCACACTTACCAGGGTGTGTTGCAGGTGTGTGTGAGGGTGAGTGTGAGGGTGCACACTTACCAGGGTGTGTTGCAAGTATGTGTGAGGGTGAGGATGAGTGTGAGGGTGCACACTTACCAGGGTGTGTTGCAAGTATGTGTGAGGGTGAGGATGAGTGTGAGGGTGCACACTTACCAGGGTGTGTTGCAAGTATGTGTGAGGGTGAGGATGAGTGTGAGGGTGCACACTTACCAGGGTGTGTTGCAGGTGTGTGTGAGGGTGAGGATGAGTGTGAGGGTGCACACTTACCAGGGTGTGTTGCAGGTGTGTGTGAGGGTGAGGTAGCGCACACCTAAGTCGTAGTACATCCTTAGCACGGACAGGCTCGCCCCCACCAGGTGACCGCCCTCCACGCCGAGCAGGCTGGCCACACGACCCGAGTTGTACACCTCAAGCAGACCTGACGACGAGAGCACACGCTGGACATGAGGGTGTGTGTGTACGTGTGTGTGTGTGTACGTGTGTGTGTGTGTGTGTGTACGTGTGTGTGTGTTAGGTGGTGTACATAAATAAGAAGGAGACAAATACAAAGACGAAGAAAGATAGAAGATGAAGGAAAAACATTAACACATGAAACAGTAACGCTAGCTAGCACGAAAACAATGAAACTTTTCCCCCAATTAAGTGTACATGAGTGTGTGTGTTTGTATGTGTATGTGTGTATGTGTGTGTTAGGTAGTGTACATGAACAGCTGTACGCTAAATCTAGGTACACACGAAGGGATGTACATTCTCGTTTAGATGAGAAAGTGTACATTCAGGTGCACGCAAACACGTGTACACATTTCACACATACATAAGAGGCTGTATACATGATCAGGAATGAAGGGGAGATGGGGGGTTAGGAGGATAAAGGGGGGGCGTAAGGGGGGGGACGGCGTACCCTCGTAATACCAGATTTAATACAGTAATAATGGAAAGTTGTATGCAAGACCCACGCTATTAGGACTGTTACGCACACACACACACACACACACACACACACACACACACACACACACACACACACACACACACACACACACACACACACACAGTTAAAAAAACAAACAATACAAATAACACATGAAATCGAAAAAAGAGAGAAATAGATATAAGAAGAAAAGACGTAAAGAACATGGAGAATCAACGGAAATTTGATCTTTTTTTCCTGTTCTTATCCACGTCGTCGAAGTTTAGAATCTTTTCCTGCTTGCATAAAGAGCCTTCCAAGAGACGCTGAAGTTATCAATGGTGAAGTTTTTGAATTCTCTTAACTTCCTTTGCAGCTTTGTAGTGAAAACCAACACCCTTTGGGACACACTTCTTCTTCTTCCTCTTACTCCTCCTCTTCCATCTTCTTCCAAAGTCTATCTTCGACTTGACGTTCTTCCTCCTCCTCCTCCTTTTCTTCCTCCTCCTCCTCCTCCTCCAACTGGTTTTTCTCCTTGCATTTTTACTTTCTCTTATTTTCCTCTTAGGTTCTTTCT
>JAXIVD010001262.1:0-2500 GCA_036785275.1 Cancer borealis | reverse complement strand
GACATTTGTTTTTTGTTTCTGATCAATAAACACTCCTTCCTCTAATTCATAATCAAAACAGATGGAAGAAGAGATGAAACACAGAAGCAATTCACTCATTCCTCACCACCAAGTTATTCCACACGTATATTTAACTCACTAATGAAACTTGAAACTGACCTTGAGTGAATGAAATGACTTTAAGTATCCCCTGGCGTTTCTGGCTCAAGTTTCCTCTCAATTCTGTTATGTGTTATGCAGAAAACGTGCTTCGTGTACTTAGAGTTGAGGAGTTTTTCGCATTGAGGGGAAAGTGAGGGTGATTGAGGGGAGTTGAAACGACCTTCTTTGCGTCAACTTCCCTCGAATGTCAAGGTGTTATGGGTCGTGTTCAGTTATGGCGTGGATATAATGTGTTTTAAGCAGCAGCGATAACCTTGAAGTGACGCTACAAGTAAGAGTAAAGTACCAAAGGGCGCATTTACCTGGTCCATAAGAGTTAAGAAGAAAGAGTGATGTAGGAAGGAGCGTATTGTACTCTTATTAACGGTAAGAACGAATTTGTGGGAGGAAGGAATAACATAGAGGGTTTTCTTTATATATTTCATTGAGGGAAGAGAAAGGACTGAAGTGTGGGATTGTGTTGGCGTGGGAGTGTGTAGGTGTGTGTGGGCCTATGTGAGTGTGTGTGGGCGTGTGGGCGTGGTACTTACTGGCGTGGGAGTGGGCGTAGCCGAGGTGTTGTGGGTATCGCGCGATCAGCCTCTTAAGGACGTCCAGCTGTTCCAGTGTGACCTGAGCAGCGTTGAGGAACTGAGCCCCGCACGGCACGTACGCCGCCCAGAACTGTACACACACACACACACACACACACACACACACACACACACACACACACACACACACACACACACACACACACATACACACACACGTACACAGACACACATACACACACACACACACACACACACACACACACACACACACACACACACACACACACGTACACACACACACACACACACACACACACACACACACACACACACACACACACGTACACACACACGTACACACACACACACACACACACACACACACACACACACACACACACACAGGGAGAAAGAAAAGAAAGACATGTTAGTATCATTATCAGTATTATTATCATTATCAACACTATTATCATTATCCCCCTAAAATTAATCCCCTTAAGCCTCCCTTCACCCACATCCACAAAAACACTAAGAGAAGATGAAGAAAACAATTCACATTAGTACACATCCAATTACACCCAAATACATACTAGCAAATCTTTCCCAATCCGCCACACCCCTTGCCCTTATAAGCCTGACTCAAGCCTAACACACCCTAAGCCTAACTAACCGAAGCCCAACTAATAATGTAAACTTTCCCAAAACATATCAACTAAAGAAAGGAAAAAAATAATCGATCTTGATTCTCAACACTCCGGTCATCCACAAGGCAGACGAGGAAACGGAAGAAAACGGGAAATGGTTTCACTGGTAGACTAAAAAAGACTGAAACCTTGAGGGTCTTTCGTCTCTTCTGGTTTTCAATGAAGCCTTCAACATATGACCACCCTCCTCTTCCCCTCCTCCTCCTCCTCCTCCTCCTCCTCCTCCTCCTCCTCCTCCTCCTCCTCCTCCTCCTCCTCCTCCTCCTCCTCTTTTCCCGCCTCCACGATTGGTAAGTTCATTACTGAAGGATGGCAGGCTCGAGGATATGGTCAAGGAGGATGTTGGGTTTTATCAAGTGAGGCCTCAGCTGTCACACTGGCCTGAGGGGAAGGACGACGTAAAGGGATTAGGTGGGGATTGAAGTAGTAAAACCTGGTATAGAAATAGTACGAGGGGGAAAAAAAGTGTAGGTTGAGGATGAGGATGAAGAGGAAGGGATTACAGTACCTAATCTAGTTAAGGCCGAGAGAGGAGAAGGGGAAACCACGTAAATTTCCCCTCCAAACAGTTTCAGTATGATGGCCTAAGGGAGAGGAGAGAAACATCGGTTAAATGAGGCTTTGGGAGGGGAAAAAAAAGGGGAAATCTCAAGGTAGCGAAGACAAAGGAACAAGAGAACAAGCGGTAAAAAAAAGGAGACAAGGTTAATAAAATATCTTCACTCATCACCTTTGCAAACACCTCCAAGCTTCATAAATTCTGCTACTTTTTACCTTCCTCTTCCTCCTCCTCCTCCTCCTCCTCCTCCTCCTCCTCCTCCTCCTCCTCCTCCTCCTCCTCCTCCTCCTCCTTCTCCTCCTCCTCCTCCATGTGACGGTCTTAAGCGAGCTCCTTCCTCACAGAGTCTATGACGTAAACCTCAAAGTTTGGACGCCCACGAAAGTAATGAGAGAGAGAGAGAGAGAGAGAGAGAGAGAGAGAGAGAGAGAGAGAGAGAGAGAGAGAGGAGAGAGAGAGAGAGAGAGAGAGAGAGAGAGAGAGAGAGTGTGATATTTTTAATTTCATTTTCTTTCCTACTACTCGTGAAAGTTAGCGAG
>JAXIVD010001261.1:57500-80000 GCA_036785275.1 Cancer borealis | reverse complement strand
AGAGAGAAAAAAAAAAAGGTAGATAAAGAAAGGTTGGGTCAAAGGGGGTCTCTCTCTCTCTCTCTCTCTCTCTCTCTCTCTCTCTCTCTCTCTCTCTCTCTCTCTCTCTCCTTTTTTCTATATTATACATTAATTTAGAGAGAGAGAGAGAGAAAGAGAAAGAGAAAGAGAAAGAGAAAGAGAGAGAGAGAGAGAGAGAGAGAGAGAGAGAGAGAGAGAGAGAGAGAGAACAAAAAAGAGAAAAAGAAGAAAGAGATTGGAGGGAAGGAGGGAAGGAGGGAGGGAAATCGGTAAGGGATAAAGGAATTAACACCTCTCGGTCTGGGTGTCCAAGGGGGAATGGAGGCTATAGTACAATGATTAAAGATTATTATTATTTTTATTATTATTATTATTATTATTATTTTCTGTGTGTTCCTTTGTGCGTGTTTGTACATAATATAATATAATGTAATAAATATTTAAACTGAATGAAAAAAAAAAATTCTGAATAAATATATAATCGTCTATTAGCTGAAAATTATTATATATAATCCCCCCAAAAAAGTAAGCTTAATAGACTTGTAAATATTATCATTATCATTATTATTATTTACTATTATTATTATTATTTATATGCAATAGGAATTCTCGTCAATTATTATATAGATTAAATATATGATGATGTGTGTGTGTGTGTGTGTGTGTGTGTGTGTGTGTGCGTGAATATAATTAATCATTAAAGGAATTATTTGATTATATAGTTAATTGCGTGTCTGGGAAATATTTAAAAAAAATAATAATAAATGATATATTAATTAATTATATTAGTAATTAATTAGATGAAAAAAA
This sequence comes from Cancer borealis, assembly GCA_036785275.1. NCBI lineage: Eukaryota > Metazoa > Arthropoda > Malacostraca > Decapoda > Cancridae > Cancer > Cancer borealis. The sequence continues at coordinate 79,169 of JAXIVD010001261.1, read as the reverse complement.
AACATGGATGATGTATTGACTAAATAAAGAAAGAAATAATTATAGTTTATCATTATCATTATCATTATTATTATTAGGAGGAGGAGGGAGGAAGAATTATTAGGGAGCGATTCCTTCTCTCTCCCTCCTCTACCTTCCTCTGATGTCTCCCTTCCCGATCCCTCCTCCAGCCCCATTCTCCCCCCTCTGCCCCCCCCCCCCCCCTCGTCTTAACCCGCCTGTTCTTCGGTGCAGTCCCCTTCCTCTGCCCCTCCTCCTCCTCCCTCTCATGCCCGATCTCTCCTCTCCCTCCTCTCCCCTACCTCCCCCTCTTCCTTCTCTCCCCAGTCCTTTACCTCCTGCGAACGCTCCTCCTTCACCTTCCCCTATTCATGTTTTGGTTGTTATTGTTGAGTTCGATTAAATTCACATCTCGGACCAAAATTTTACTTAAATCTATTAATATGTTTACTTCTATATACTTGTTTTGTGTGTAAGTAGATGTTATGTTATCTAATAATGTTTTTTTTATGTACAAGTTAGTTTTTATATATGATTTTTGACATAGTTTAAATTGGTTTATCTCGGCATTTTCTAATTCATAACTCAAAACAATAAATACACCACGCACATTCAAACAAATTATTAAAATAAGTAAAATAGAATTTAAAACATTAATAAACACATGAATTAACACTGTCAACTCAGTTTTTATATAATTTAAACACTTAGTCATAGTTTACTGGCAAACTTGGTTAAAATCCAATTTAACTCCCTAATACCAGTTCAAATCCAAGTGTAACCTTCTATTATAAGTTATAATCAAAGTTTGATCTCTTAATCTAAGTTAATTTCAGTTTACCGTGAATAATTTACCTAAAAAGATATTTGGCTAAATGTTCTTATTGTTGAGTTCGATTCAATTCACATCTCGGAAATTTTTTTTACTTAAAACTATTAATATGTTTACTTCTATATACTTGTTTTGTGTATAAATATATGTTATGTTATCTAATAATGTATTTTTTATGTACAAGTTAGTTTTTATATATGATTTTTGACATAGTTTATTTTGGTTTATCTCGGCCTTTTTTAATTCATAACTCAAAACAATAAATACATCACGCACATTCAAACAAATGATTAAAATAAGTAAAATAGAATTTAAAACATTAATAAACACATGAATTAACACTACTAACTAAGTTTTTATATAATTTAAACACTCAGTCCAAGTTTACTCTCAGTTCAGGCCGGAGTTAATATGGCCGCTTCGCTGGCCGACACAGGACTTGCTTCCTAAGGGTGGATACGCCCCTTTTACCTTCAGCAGGAGACCTGCGAGGACCTATTTTAATGGTAAGGGAATGGACGTGAAGGTGAGCGTGGCTGTGGGCGGTGAAATGGATAGTGGGCGTAGTTAAAGGGTGTGTATGTATGTGTGTGTGTGCGTTTTTCTGTGTATTTTGGTATTCTTGTTTGAAGTTTAGAGAGTCATGCCTCACAGTCGTTTAGATCCAGCGCTGCTTGTAGTCTTGGTGTCCCTGTGTAGGAAGTCCATTTGATTACGATGGAGTTTGAGGACTCAGTCAGCTGACACCGAGGTGGGAGGACTTGCATTGTTTTGCTCCTATTGTCTCTCATCCTGCTGGTGTTATTATTTATACAAGTTACTGGCGGTCCTGCTTTGTGTGAACCTGGCCTTGCCTTGCCTTGCCTGGCCTGGCCTTGCCTTGCCTGGCCTGGCCTTGCCTGGCCTGGCCTTGCCTTGCCTTGCCTTGCCTGGCCTTGCCTTGTCTTGCCTGGCCTTGCCTGGCCTGGCCTGGCCTGGCCTGGCCTGGCCTGGCCTGGCCTGGCCTGGCCTGGCTTGGCCTGGCCTGGCCTGGCCTGGCCTGGCCTTGTCTTGCCTGGCCTTGCCTGGCCTTGCCTGGCCTGCTTAACTGTCTGGGGCTTGTCAATTACAAATACCAACGGTTGTGACTTAACACCAAACATCTGTTACCCGACATGACCCGCGGACGTGGTGGGCGTGGGCGTGGAGCCGGTGCGGGAAGAGGAAGAGGAGGGAGCACCAACAGTAAGACGATAATTGTAGTGTTGGTGCCAATACGAGTACAGCTGACACCTATGTTAATGATGATGACAAATGTTGTGGAGTGTGTGGTGGCATCACGGGTGATGATTGTATAGGCTGTGATAGGTGCTCCTTGTGGTTGCATGACTCTCCTCTTTGCATGGGCTTGCCTCACTCAATCATTCCACCACTAAGGGATGGTGGTGACGCCTTGCTTTTTGTTTGACTCAGACTGGCAGCCAGGAGGGTCTTGACTTTGCTGGAAGTGTGTGATGGCAGGGCTCTCCTCACACACTTACATCCATTGCGGTCGCTGGCTTGGGATGCTTCACCACACAGATTGTTGGGGTCAGGCACCATTATTTCCATTACCTTCCAGACGTAGATGGCTCGGTACCTGTCCCTTCTTCATGCTGGGAGTACAGGCCCAGCCTCTTTGTGTTTTATCTCCACCTTTGAAGATAGGAGAGGTGATGGCTTGTTTGAATATTTTTGGAATCACACCTGTGTCCAATGATTTTTGCCAAAGCAGCTAGTTGGGGAATGGTAACGCATCACAACATTTTATGAGAACAATGGCAGGCAGGCTATCAGGTCTAGCTGCCGAGTTTGGCCGCAGCTGTCTGATTGGCTGGGCTGGGTAGCTGTTCCTTCCGGCGGTGGTTGAGATCTTGGGGTGTGGTGAATGCATTGCGGTATTGTTGCCGCAACGGTTCACACATTGTGCCATGCCAGGCTCTGAGGTAACCTTCCCATCACCTTTCTTCAGGGGCCCAATTTGTGTGTGTGTTTTGGCAAATTTCTTGATGTTAGTTACAGCTTGATTTTGTTGAGTTTCTTTTTGCAGTTTATATGATTCTTGCAGACAGACAGACTTGAATGTGTCTCAGTTTTGTCCTGAGTGATCGATGCTTTTCAATATTTAGTGTTCGCTGCAGTCTCGTGTTGAGGGACATTCTTGTCTTCATTAGGATCCTTCTGTCTCTTGGAATGATGTGTTCGTGTGTTTGTTTGTGCGACGCATGGATGGATTTAGGTGGTACATGGCCTCTACACACTTGCTGTAATGTTTCAAGAAGAATTGTGTCATTGCCTGTCTGTCATCCCACTGTATTGTGCTGAGTTAGGATTAAATCTTTTCACAGTCAATTTAGTCACTGAAAAAGTCATATTCCTTAACGGTAATAGTGGTAATTATGCTTAGCTGTGGAGGTAATTAACTTAGATAGTCTGTACTGAGTAGCTAATGACTGCTACATCATTATTAGTGAAGAACAGAGCTAAGATGATGAGGCTCCGGGAATATCATCATTATTATCATTATTATTATTATTATTATTATTATTATTATTATTTCTCTTACAGGCCGAGTTGACGTCTTTTAGCGGAAAGATGAGACGACAGACTGGAAAGGAAACGGAACGGAACGGAACAGAACGGAACACTTACCTGCACGAAGAGGAACACACAAGCAACACACCTGTTCTGCCCTGCCAGTAGTAGTAGTATAATAATAGTAGCGGCTGTAGTAGTAGTAGTAGGTAATAGTAGTGGGTGTAGTAGTGGTAGTATAATAATAGTAGCGGCTGTAGTAGTAGTAGTAGTAGTAATAACAGTTAATAAGGTTACATAAATACAGGAAATACTTAACATTTTATTACAAAAATAGTTTAATCAAGTAATTAACAGATGACCCCAAAACACACACACACACACACACACACTGTAGTAGTAATTAGAGTATTGGGAATGTAAGTCTCTCTCTCTCACTCAGACCACAGACCCACAGGATGTCCCCCACAGGATGTTAACACCACAGTCCCCCACCTTGTATATATGTGTGTGTGTGTGTGTGTGTGTGTGTGTGTCCTTCCAACTCTGTGTCTGTCAATAATAACAATAAAAAAATGACAAAATATTTCAACATTATCTTTTCTTTTGAACCTAAAAATATATTATAAAAGAAAGAAAAAGGAAAAGAGAGAGAGAAAAAATAATATTAGGAAGAAGAATAAGAGAAAACAATTGATGATAATTAACAAAACCTTATGAACAGCAAATAATTAACATAACAATTGATGAGACTGCAAGAGGCCAGTTAATGACCTACACGAGGCAGTTCCTTCCAATATTTAGCCATCCCACCTGTCATCCCTATCCATACTCTGATCCAACCATCTTTTAAAGCTACCTATTGACTCACCACTTACTACGTGTCTACCCAGCCTATTCCAATCATTCACCACTCTGTTAGTGAACCAATATCTACCTAGGTCTGTCCTGAATCTAAGTTTTTCTACCTTGTACCCATTTCCACGTGTCCTATCCTGGCTAATAAGTTCGAAACCCTTATTAATTCCTTTTACTCATTTGAAAACCTCAATCATATCCCCTCTTGCCCTCCTTCTCTCTAGGGAGTGGAGTGCTACTGTACTTCCAAATTTAGATAAGACCTACCTGGATTAGCAGTAATAACGAGATACATCATAACATCATTGACATTGCAGAATACAAGGTAGAAAAACTTAGATTCAGGACAGACCTAGGTAGATATTGGTTTACTAACAGAGTGGTGAACGGTTAGAATAGGCTGGATAGACATGTAGTAAGTGGTGAGTCAATAGGTAGCTTTAAAAGACGGTTGGATCAGAGTATGGATAGGGATGACAGGTGGGATGGTGAAATATTGGATTATTCCAAGGGTGGGGGACAAGGAACTGCCTCGTGTAGGTCATCAACTGGCCTCTTGTAGTCTCATCAATTGTTATGTTATGTTGTGAGTCAGTATAATTCCACTCAGAGCCAGGGACACACAGTTCTTGAGTGGCTGTGACCAAGGCTGCTCCCAGTCCCTTGTTACTCTTGGTGGGAGAGTGTCAGTATAACTCCACTCAGAGCCAGGGACACACAGTTCTTGAGTGGCTGTGACCAAGGCTGCTCCCAGTCCCTTGTTACTCTTGGTGGGAGTGTGTCAGTATAACTCCAATCAGAGCCAGGGAGACACACTGCTTGGCGAGGTGTTTCAAAGATGCAACTTGAAATGGTGTTACAAAGTCCTGCAAAATAAAAAGATTCTATTAGTTTTATCGCTATGGAAGTTATATTAGTAAGTACAAGTATCATTTTAAACTCCAAGTACATGGAAAGGTTAGCAGTGATCACTTTTGTATTTATATTATCAGTTAGATTAAGGTTCCCTAAACATACATCTTTCAGTGATGTGTTAATAGAATGTATGTATTGGCAATGCATGTATAGGAATGTATAGCAAGCTGAAAAAATTACATTAAAAGTCAACAAAACGTGTTATATCAACCAAATGTGTTACTTCACTCAACCCCTGAATCAAAAATGAAAAAAAAAAAATTTCTCCATTTTTATTTTCCTTATAACTTTTTTTCCACCAATCACAGACCGACTCCGAGGCCATGTATACTATAGCTCACAAGAACGGCCATTTTATACTCTTCCTTATGTATAAAAATTATTTACGTAAACCTCATACTTTTCGAGTTATTTGATAAAACACGATTTATAGAAAAACTCATAGGAGGGGACCCATGAACATTTCTTGACACTTTTTCAAATTTTTAATTTCACGAAAATTCGTCTAATTAGGTTCTACGGCATGAGAAACAAGAATCTGGACTCCATTTTATGATTACTATAATATTAACCCGTAAAGAGTAGTAATTATACTATTACTATTTCTTAGAAAAATATAAATGTGACTTTTTTTTCAATTATTTACATTCAATTATCATTATACTATAGCTCACAAGAACGGCCGTTTACTACTCTTCCTTAAAAAATATATATATATTATTTATATATAAAAAATATATATATTTTTATATAAAGAATATATATACTATTTTTATATAAAAAAAATATATATTTTTATATAAAGAATATATATACTATTTTTATATAAAAAAAAAAAAAAAATATATATATATATATATATATATATATTATTTATATATAAAAAATATATATTTTTATATAAAGAATATATATACTATTTTTATATAAAAAATATATATATATTATTTTTATATAAAAAATATATATATTTTTATATAAAGAATATATATACTATTTTTATATAAAAAAAATATATATTTTTATATAAAGAATATATATACTATTTTTATGTCGATATCTCCTTACCTTTATAATGGTTTGCAAATTCAAACTCAGATACTTGTTCGCATCACATCAAACAGTTATGCCGCTGGATTACAGAAATATATATGAATTTTTTTTTGGTTAAGTTAGGTTAGGTTAGGTTAGGTTAGGTTAGGTTTGGTTTGGTTAGGTTTGGTTTGGTTTGATTTGGTTTGGTTTGGTTTGGTTTGGTTTGGTTTGGTTTGGTTTGGTTTGGTTTGGTTTGGTTTGGTTAGGTTAGGTTAGGTTTGGTTAGGTTTGGTTCTAATTCTCTCGAAAGCTATTAGAGATATTGGAAATATCATTGTAGCATCTGATAGACCTAATTAAACTCTACAACTGTCACAATGGCCGTTCCAAATAGATTTATGCCTGTGTAAGTTGACTTGCTTGGATAAGATTAGGGAGTTACACGTGCACCAAGATGTACGTGGATCAGATCGTGTTCCAATATCCATTACTCTGGATATTAACAGAGGAAAAGTGGTCTTGGCCCAGGAGCTGGTGGAGAGAACAGCTACCTTGGGACAAAGTTACCAGCCCCAGACACCAACCTTTCTCTATAAACCAAGGAAATCAGCGAACTATAAGAAAGTTAATACGGAAGAATTCATAAGAAGACTAAACCGAGTGGAGCCTCCTACCTTGAATTCTAGGAGTCAATACGTACATGAAAGGCTTAGCTAATACGTACATGAATACTAGGAGCTGACTGTTAGGTTGTATAGAATCATTTCAACAAGATATTTTAGAAGGAATTATTAGTACTTACGCGATGCAATTTGTTCTTCTCTCCCGGAGGTTTTGTCAACTTGTGTCAATGAAAATGTTGCTGAAAGACGTCAACTCGGCCTGTAAGATAAATAATAATAATAATAATAATAATACAATATAGTCCATTGCAACATAGGAACAATTAAGATAGGTTGTACTTGTTGCAGAGAGAAGGATTAAAAGGCATCTCTAGGCCATAGTTTTACAAGGTAGAGTTCTAACACCTAAATAATAATAATAATAATAATAATAATAATACACTGTTATTGCATCTATATTAATCTTAAGCCAGAATATATTAGCATTGAAAATATAAGTGTTAGCCTAACAAGTCTTCAAGATAGCAACCTTACTTTTACAGGAGACACACAAAGCTAATTTTGATGTCATTTACGTAAACAATTAAGTATTATTATTAAACAAGAGATTTTAGAAGGAAATATATCTTCTGGTCAACTTGTGGCTGTAAAACTTGTATTAAGATCTCAACTCAGCCTGTAATATAAACAATAATATTAATAATGACAATAATAATAATAATGATAAAGATAGCGACAATATATTCAATGGAGACAAACAAAATAAACACATAAACAACATATTATTGACTTTATACGTATTGGAACAAGGATTAAAAGGCACATAAATAATAATAATAATAATAATAATAATAATAATAATAATAAAAAGCTAACATGAGCCTGGATCAAACTCGCAACCTTTAGCTCACAATCCGAGCACTGTCCACATAACTCTCGGAAGGTCCGTGGGCAAAATAATCTTGAATCACTGGATCCGAAAACTCTTCTTTGGGGACAGTGTTGTATATGGGGTCAGCGTGGTATTAGCCCGCCTCCCAACATTCTCCTGTAGGGGATAGGGTGTGTTAGGTTGTGTTGGGGATGGGTTTGGGTGGGTGAAATGGTTATCTGGTATGGTACAGATTATTATACTACTACTACTGGCAGGGCAGAACAGGTGTGTTGCTTGTGTGTTCCTCTTCCTGCAGGTAAGTGTTCCGTTCGGTTCGGTTCCGTTCCCTTTCCAGCTTGTCGTCTCATTTTTCCGCTAAAAGACGTCAACTCGGCCTGTAAGAGAAATAATAATAATAATAATAATAATGATAATAATGATGATATTCCCGGAGCCTCATCATCTTAGCTCTGTTCTTCACTAATAATGATGCAGCAGTCATTAGCTATTCAGTACAGACTACTTAAGTTAATTACCTCCACAGCCAAGCATAATTACCACCATTACCGTTAAGGAATATGACTTTTTCCTTGACTAAATTGACTGTGAAAAGATTCAATCCTAACTTGGCACAATACAGTGGGATGACAGACAGGCAATGACACAATTCTTCCTTGAAACATTACAGCAAGTGTGTAGAGGCCATGTACCACCTAAATCCATCCATGCGTCGCACAAACAAACACACAAACACATCATTCCAAGAGACAGAAGGATACTAATGAAGACAAGAATGTCCCTCAACACGAGACTGCAGCGAACACTAAATATTGAAAAGCATCGATCATTAAGGACAAAACTGACACACATTCAAGTCTGTCTGTCTGCAAGAATCATATAAACTGCAAAAAGAAACTCAACAAAATCAAGCTGTAACTAACATCAAGAAATTTGCCAAAACACACACACAAATTGAGCCCCTGAAGAAAGGTGATGGGAAGGTTACCTCAGAGCCTGGCACGGCACAATGTGTGAATCATTGCGGCAACAATACCGCAATGCATTCACCACACCCCAAGATCAAACTCGCAACCTTTACCTCACAACCCGAGCACTGCACCACAGAGCACTGTCCACATAACTCTCCGAAGGTCCGTGGGCAAAATAATCTTGAATCACTGGGTCCGAAAACTCTTCTTTGGGGACAGTGTTGTATATGGGGTCAGCGTGGTATTAGCCCGCCTCCCAACCTTCTCCTGTAGGGGATAGGGTGTGTTTCTGGGTGTTTGGGTTTGTGTTTAAGGACAAAATTTGTTGACCTCGTCTCGCTGGAATTTTTCGTGGACGCTGCGGTCACAGGATGAAGTACCGAGTCGGCGCCAAGACATCATTCAGCAACGCCCGAACCTGTAAATGTAACCGCACTGTACCAACTGTATCCAAACAAAGGCAGAATTCCCTACCTTAAAGACAGTCAAGACACTCATCCTGCTTCAGTGCTCCAAAATGAACGCCGCCACTGACATGGACTCAGACGTAGAAATTGTACTGCTGCTAGCGTTATAAAGAAAGCAGCTGCAACAGAAGAAGAGGAAGCTTTGGAGTGGACAATGGCTGTTAAGAAGGAGAGAGGAAAGTGTCGCCTACAGACTGGTTAGAGAGCTGAGAGAAGAGGACTCAGCAACCTTGAGGCAGTGGATACGCCTAGATCTAGAGCAGTATCAAGAGCTATTAACCCTGGTCACGCCTCATATAGAAAAGGAAGACACAAATATGCGCCAGGCTGTGACACTCCGCTATCTAGCAACAGGTGGGTGATTTTAAAATATGGTATTATTCCAGATTATTTGACGGTGGCAGTTTTTACACCTGTCCTATGCTAAAGCTTATTCTCTAGATGGCCACCTAAGTCAGTCTCACACTTTCTGCCATTTAGTGCAATTATCATTATAGGCACTATAATAACAGCTTGGGTATTATTTTACACTCTAGAGAATTCATTGTTATATTTTTGCATTACCTGATGTATTTTGAGAAGGTTGACTTCATTACATTTGTCGCAAATTGTTAGTTAGTGAGATATTCAATGTTTTCTGTGAGACCTCTTCGAAAAATAGTTCAATTTGGTTTGAACAAGGTTGTTTCTCGTCAATGTAGATTAAGGTTTGGTTAGGTTAGGTTAGGTTCGGTTACATTGCATTAATATAGAAGCTATCAAATGTTCTTTAGGACCAAAAGTAGGGAGTGTGTGTGTGTATAGGAAGGTGTCTGTCTGTGTGTGTGTGTATGTGTGCGTGCTGTCTCTAAGGATCGCTTCCATCAGTCTGCTTACTAATGATGTTAAACTAATTAGCTGATAATTACCTGGGTTATAATTATTACCTTTTTAAAGATTGGAGTGACGTTTGCCAATTTCCAGTCTCGATGGACTTAACGAGCTCATCCTTGGCCTCCTTTAATATTCTGGGTGAGATCGTTGTTGACGAGGCTTTGTTCGGTTGAAAGAATGATGTCTAAAATATTATTTCCTCGAGTCGGGTGTTGGACGTGCTGGTGAAAAGACCTTTCTAGTAGGTTTACATAGAGGTCGTGTCCGGAGTGTTAAGTAAGAGGACATCCCCATTTAGTGACAGGTAAATTAAGATCACCAAATATTATACTGTGCTGGAGGTCAATAAATGAGACCGATTGTTATTTTACGCGCGTTTACTTTTAGCCAGGCACCTGTTAGTACTAGGAGCCTTGTCATAAAAACCACTTGCTGCGTTTATCCTTGAGAGAATACCAGAAATGATAATGTTACTGGACTTCACTGTATACTTCCTTATACTTCCTTATTTAGCTAGAAGAGCCTCTGATCTGGTTTGTTCCAGCGTGGATAATGAATAGTGTTCCCCGTTGAGTTAGCGAACCTGTTTTTGTTTGAATTGATTATATGAACTAATTTGGCTCCCGGGAAACAATGACAGTGAAGGAAGGATGGAAGGATGGATGGATGGAAGGATGGATGGAAGGATGAATGGAAGGATGGATGGAAGGAAGGAAGGAAGGATGGATGGAAGGAAGGAAGGATGGAAGGAAGAATTAATGATGAAAAAGAAATATGATAATAATAATAATCATAATAATAATAAAATAATAATAATAATTCCTTCTTCCTCGTCTTCTTCTTCTTCTTCTTCCTCTTCTTCTTTTTCCTCCTCCTCCTCCTCTTCTTCTTCTTCCTAAAATAAATAATATAAATTATTCTTTTTATTTAAACCAAATAAAAAAAAAAATATATATATAAATAAATAAAATTGAAATAAATAAAATAAAAAAAGAAGGAAGGTGTGTGTGTGTGTGTGTATTTACCTAGTTGTGTTTACCTAGTTATATTTACCTAGTTGTATTTACCTAGTTGTGGTTTACGGGAGGGGAGTAATCTCATATTGTCCCGTCTTTATATCTTACTTTATCCAACTTGGCTTTAAAGCTGTGTACACTGGTGGCGTTTACAATATCTCCACTTAATTCATTCCAGGTGTTGACCACTCTGTGCGGAAAACTGTACTTCTTGATGTCCCTGATACAACGCTCCTTCTTCAGCCTCTTTCCATGTCCCCTTGTACTTCTGGCCTCCAGATTTAACAACTCTCCATCAATTCTATCCAGGTTATTCACCATTTTATAAACTCCTATCAAGTCACCTCTCTCTCTCCTACTCTCAAGCGTAGGAAGTTCCAGTTTCCTCAATCTTTCTTCATATGTGAACTCTCTCAATTCCGGCACCATCTTGGTGGCTGCCCTTTGCACCCTCTCCAATTTTCTAATATTTTTCTTTGTGTGAGGGGACCATACAATCGCCGCATACTCCAATCTCGGTTTAATCATAGCGGTAATCAGTTTTCTCATCATATCGGCATCCAAGTACGAAAAAGCCATTTTGATTCTCCTTAGCAGACTACTCACTTCTCCCGTAATTTTATCTATATGTCTATCCGGGATTAAACTCCGCGTAATAGTCACCCCCAAATCCACCTCCTCCTTCGACTTTTTCAAACTAACATTTTTCATTTTGTAATTATAGTTCACTCTCCTTTTGCTTTTGCCAAATTCCATGACTTTGCACTTATTTAAATTGAATTCCATTTGCCACTTTTCACTCCATCTACCAATCTTATCAAGGTCCTCTTGTAATTTCTCACAATCTCTCACATTCTGCACTTTCCTCACCAATTTGGCATCATCGGCAAACAAGTTGATAAGACTGTCGACTCCTTCAACCATGTCATTTACGTATATACCAAACATGATCGGTCCCAGCACTGACCCTTGGGGTACTCCACTAGTAACTTTCAACCTTGAAGAATTATTATTCCTTATTACCGTTCTAATTTCCCTCTCATGAAGATAATCCTTCATCCATTCCAACAATCGTCCTCCAATTCCTCCATACCTCCCTATCTTCCATAACAGTCTCCTATGTGGTACCTTGTCAAAGGCCTTCTTCAAATCCAGGTAGGCCCCATCCATCCAACCATCTCTCTCTTGTACAACATCTATGACCCTTGAATAAAAAGACAACAAATTTGAGGAACATGACCTCCCTCTCCTGAATCCGAACTGGCATGTTGTCAACACATCATTTCTCTCCAGATATTCCATCCAAGTATTCTTTATAATCATCTCACATATTTTTCCTACTACACTCGTCAAGGACACTGGTCTATAATTCAGTGGATCCTCTCGACTTCCACCCTTGTAAATTGGTACAATATTTGCTCTTTTCCAATCCTTTGGCACTTTTCCCTTCATCAACGACAACCTCACCAGACTATAAACTTTATCCACCAACTCATTACTACATTCTTTCAGAATCCAATTTGAAATTCCATCTGGACCAGCCGCCTTATTTACATCCAAATTTTCCATCAATTTCATAACTTCCTCCTGACTTACTTCTATTCCTCTCAACTGGTTTCCGGTCAACTCCTCATCTGTCAAGTCAAAGTCGCTCTCTTCGGTAAATACTGTTTGAAACCTTTCATTCATCACCTCCGCCATTTCTTGTACCTCGTTATATTTTCTTCCATCAACCTTCAATCCAGTTATACCTTCACTTTTTTTCATTTTTCCGTTAATATGTCTATAAAATAATCTTGAGTCACTCCTACATTTTTCCATAATGTCCTTCTCATAATTTTGTTTTTCTGTCCTCAAAATCCTTACACATTCATTTCTAGCTTCCACATAACGTCTCCATGCAGTTTCCGTCTCTATTTTCCTCCATCTATTCCATTCACTCACCTTGCACTTTCTAGCCCTGTCACACTTAACATTGTACCATTCTTTACCCTTTTTCAAATTTATTCTCCCTCTTGGAACAAACCTGTCCACTGCAATATTGTATATCTTGACAAACTCATCCCATTTCACCTGTACATTATCTGCTTCCTCAAAACAACTCCAATTTAAACTTTCAAAGTATTTCCTCATTTCTACGAAGTTTGCTTTGTAATATCTATATCTTTCCACTTTGTACTCCTCATTTGTCCTTAAAGATTCTATACTGAGACCTACTTCAATTAGCACACGATCACTTTTGCCTACAGGGCATTCATAATTTATTGTTCCTATAGCTTCTGCATCACTGGTAAACAGCAAATCCAATCTTGATGCCTTTTCCCCTTCCCTGAATCTCGTTTTGCAGTCAATCCATTGAATCATTAGGTTTTCCTCAGCCCAATTTACGAGTTTACTACTCCATGAATTTTCTCCTCCTTGAAAAGTCTTGTCTTCCCAATTGATTTCCTTGCAATTAAAGTCTCCCACCACAAGTACGTTCTTTTCTTGTGATACTATCCTGTCCATCTCACTTATTGTATCCTCCAACATTCTCTCATGATCATCTCTTGACCAAGCATTTGTCAGGGGCGGTACGTAAACCCCCACATATGTCGTTAATTTTCCCTTACTATTATTTACAACAACCCTTATGACCTCTGACTTATTCTTGCTTATTTCCACTCTTTCCACTTTGACACCTTTTTCCGTCAATATCATCACTCCACCACCTTCTTTACCATCTCTGTTTTTCATCCATACCTCATACTTATTTTTTCCAATATCTGGTAATGGCCACTCATCTTTCCACTTAGTTTCACATAATATTAACACATCAGGCTTTGCTCTTTCAAGATACTCATCAACCTCTGCCCTTTTTGACATCAGTCCATTAACATTGGTATAACATATTTTTCTTACTTCCTGATATATTTCTTCGTTAACCTCGTTTTTTTGTTTTGCCTCTATGACTAAATCCTTTAATTGCTTTCTCTCTTCCTCGTGTGTATGTGTGTGTGTGTGTGTGTGTGTGTGTGTGTGTGTGTGTGTGTGTGTGTGTGTGTGTGTGTGTGTGTGTGTGTGTGTGTGTGTGTACAAAAAGTGTTTAGGTAAAAAAATAAACTGAAATTTGACATAGAAAAAAGATTATTGACAGTGTTTATGTCAAAAAGTGAATTAATGACGTAATTAATGAAGTTTGATGTAATTAAGGAGTCTACATAATTACATCAAGCTTCAAAACACAATTAATAACTAGTTGAAGGAGATGTAAAAATTCTCCAGATACATTTTGCTGTGTGTGTACATTGGCTAACGTACAGACTCTACTTCTGAAGAATGACGACTGTTCATGGATAGCTCAACACCAAGTCTCAAAGCAGTGTTGCCTTTAGCCAGGAATGTTAAATGTTCTCAGACAGCCTCTAGTAGCTTCCAACAAAGTCTTATTATCCCCACTTCATATTAAACTAGGATTGGTAATTAACGTCTTATACCCTGATGTACCATGATGAGGGTCTTGCATCCCTCATCAGTCTCTGCTGCATCATCCAACCAGAAGGTCTTGAGGAGTACAGGACAAACAACGAAGTGGTTGGCTAATGTTAGATGCAGCACAAAACTACCATGGAAAATATCTAACAAAACTCATAGAGACGAGGACCAAGACAATGTGCAAGGAGACGTTTAAAGGCCTGGACAGATTGTGCTGAAACCACTTCTTCAGGGAGAGAATTCCAGAGATCAATGACTCTTACTGAGAAGAAGCGCGATCTAACTTCGGTTGAATGACGGGGCATAAATATGTTTTTACTATGACCTCTTGTACGACCATGAGTCACTCTCTCAAACATATCACATAAACAAGGACACAGTCCGGTCATGATCTTCCAAACTAAGATCAAATCAGCACCAAGTAATCTGCCTTTGATGGAAAATAAATTCAACGTGGATAGCCTAACTGAGTAAGGAAAGCCCGCATAACCAACCATTTTCTTTGTCCATCTTCTCTGAAGTGATTCCAGCTTACGCAAATCCCCCACATAACCAGTATTCCACAACACACTACCAAACTCAATAATAGGACGGATGTGAGTAATGAAAACCTGAAGCATAAACTCCGGAGACCTGCAGACAGTACCTCTAAGGATAGAATTATCAACTCCATTACCCTTACCACATACTTCAATGATATGCAGGTGGAATTTTAAGGAGGAGTCGACTAAGATGCCGAGGTCCCTAAAAGACTGTTTGTTGGGAATGGGGTTATCACCTATGAAATAACCATAGACAGGATCTACACTGGGTCTAGAGAAGTGGATACGGGCACACTTATTGACAGAGAAGGAGAGGCCCCGGGACTCACTTCTTCGGTGCAACGCACTGACATCATTTTGTAAAAGAAAACTTTCACCAGAGCCATTAGATTTGTCAGAAGGTAAAGCAAGATATAATTTCAAATCATCTGCAAACAACACAAATTTACTGGTAAGGCCAGATGTTACATGGTTAATATAAATTAAGACAAGTAAAGGAGCGATAACAGAGCCCTGAGGTACACCACTAGAGACGCTGACACTGTGACTGGAGGAGTTATGCACAACTACTTTCATGGTACCAGCACACAGAAAGTCACTCAACCAACCAAGCACAGGATTGGAGATGCCAATAGAAGATAATTTTGTCAAAAGGACTCTATGATTCACTAGGTCAAATGCTTTTCTATAGTCAAAATAAAGTACATCCACTGCCCAGCCACAGTCTACATTTTGACTTACATACTCATAAGCTAAGAGTAGTTGATCTGAGACAGACAGACCTGCACCAAATCAAATTGAAAAGGAGAGAGCAAATTGTGACCACCAAGATATTCATAAAGTTGAGATGCAATTATTCTCTCAAGAGTTTTGGATCAAATTGAGGTCAAACTGATGGGCCGGTAGTTAGTCGGATTTGAATGAATACCACCTTTGAATAGCGGCATAACATTGGCTGTCTTCCAAATAGAGGGAGCCTTCATAGAAGTAATACTATTCTTAAATACGAGAAACAAAGGGTAACACAAGACTGTAGCACACTTCCTAAACACAATGCTAGTGGAACACCATCTGGTCCACTACTGGGTGAAAGGTTTCATTTGTTCAAAGTTTTCAAGACGTCATTGACAGTGAATTCTTGGAATACAAACTGATTGCCAGAGACTTGATGAGGCTGGGGATGAGGTAGAACACCAGAGACAAACACAGAGGAGAAGCTATCAGCCAGACAATCAGACATTGCTTTACAATCATCAATCCATGACCCATCAACTAAGAGTGGACCCACAGTGGGACGCTCTACTTTCTTATGTCGCAAATATCCATGAAGGCGCTTGGGGTCACCACTTGAGACAAGAGAACATTCATAATTTGACACTGCAAGGTTAATATTATTTTTGTACTGTAAGTTAAGTTCCTTAAAAAGAAGCCAGCTCTGTAATGTGAGTAGAGAATTCCGACCATGTAAAGTTCTTAAATGTTTAAAATTTCTCCAAGCAGCTTTCTTTCTATTTAGCAAGTCATTAGAGAGATTTTTAGCCCAGGGAATTTTTGGTGAGAATTTCAATTTCAAGGGAACAAATGTGTTGAATGCATTTGATAAAATCCGAGTAAATTTGGAATAACACTGATCAATATCACAATCATGAAATTCTATGTCCCAATCGATGCTCGACAGGTAACTTGACAGATTATGGTAATTACAACGAAACCAATCAAAACGTCTGTCACAGCCATTGGATGATATTAAGGAGGAGGAGAAAGAATACTTCAATAAAATTCCTACATGACCACAGCCAGGTAGGGGTTCAGTACCACTTACGTAGGATATCCTATCATATTCAGAGGTGAAAACTAAATCTAAGATGTTTCCAGAAGAGATGAAGGTTGGAAATGTTACCCACTGAGTAAGTCCCAAGGAAACAAACATATCTAAAAATAACTGACTGAGAGAAGAAGTGGCCACAGGAACTAAATCACACCAACCAATAGAGGACAAGTTGAAGTCAAACATTAAAACCACATCCTTGTCATAGCAAAAAGACTGAACAAATGTCAATAACTCTATATTTTCTACTTGGGAATTACTCGGAGGTCTGTAAACAACAATAACATAAATATTGAAGTCAGGTAGAAAGATAGCCAAGGTATTGGGGTGAGCTTTAGACACCTGACCAACTTTAAGTGAAGTACTTAAGTACAGACCAACACCGTGCTTAGCAAGACCAGAAGGTGAATCATTTCTGAAAAAATTAAAACCTGGAATATTTACAACCGAAGACTGAACTCTATGTGAAAGCCACGTTTCACATACACCAACAACCCAAACCCCATTAACAACACACAAATTCTGAAGTAAATTCACCTTATTCACCAAACTATTTACATTAACTAACAAAAATACAATAAATGTAACAAGCATCTTAGTATCAAAAGTTACACTCCCAACTGGAGGTTGGCACTCCGCTCTCTGACCGACCCCCCCGGTGTACAGTCGGAAGGGGTCAGGGAAAGACGAGAGGTATCCGCACCAGCACCAGCAACAATGGACGAGGTGGATATGATGGCAACAGGAGAACCACTCCCCACCAGGTCATGGTTCATAACACCAGCACCTGATATCACCGCAGAAGCTGATACTGGCAAAGTATTACCAGCACCCCCAAGAACACCACTGGCCTGGGACGCACCACCACTGCCACCACCACCACCCGCTCTTTTAGCCTTAAGCACTGTTCTCTGATTGAAGGTCAGGTCTCTTGTAATAAAGACTGATGAAAAACGGGATCCGGCTAGTTTCTTGCACTGAGAGAGCAACTCTAGTCTAGGCTGTTGATTTAGAATTTTGGCACGAATCAAGTTTTGTTTAATCGCTACAATGTCAGTGATGACAATAGCATCTATATGGGGACAGAGAGAGAGAGAGAGAGAGAGAGAGAGAGAGAGAGAGAGAGAGAGAGAGAGAGAGAGAGAGAGAGAGAGAGAGAGAGAGAGAGATAATATACATGCATCTATGTATATTTTCATTGATTCACTAACTTACTAACATAAAAATTAATAAATAAATTAAAAAATAACCATAAAAACAGAATAATAACAATAATAATAATACTAATTCCACGTTATTCCGGTTAAGTCTATTAAACCGTTATTTCTCCCTTAATTACCGTTAATGACCCCTTCTTACGTACTGTAATGGCTGCCTGATGATTATAATTACCTCGCCTCACCTCCTCACGTCGCCAATCAGCGTTAATTAAGAGTAATTAACGAAAATGACAATGTTTGGGAATATTTCAGCAGCCGACCAAAACAGATGACGAGAGACTGCTGGGTTAAAACTAATTTTTTCAGAACATAAAATTTAACTAAAACACGAACATATTAACAAAACTGAACTCAATGACAAACCATTTCTTTCTTTTTTTTTCATATATAATCACCCAAAAAAATATAGAAATAAACCTTTAATAAGAAAGTAAACAAAAAATTGACATTTAATTCCTGAGAAATTTTCGTCAAAATAAGAAGTAGTAATAATTAATTAACTAACTAGCTAACTTTTACACACACACACACACACACACACACACACACACACACACACACACACTCGCACTCTCTTTTCAGTAATGAAAATCTACGCACATACATACATACATACACATACACATATATATGCATACAAACATACATACATGCATCGATTTAGGTTAGGTCATCTCTATGTATTTTCCTGCTATGAGACCAGCATCAGGCAGTCAAGTTCAATAATGGTTATTTCCTTCATGTTATTATGTAATCAAGGCTGAAATACAGTGTGATATTACAGTAATGATGAAAATAAGTCCAGATTCGTGTTCATCGTGACCCAAAACATCATGGGAACAATTTTCATGAGAATCTGAGATGGCAAAATTTTCGTGAAATTTCCAAGGTGTCGTCAGTCAGCCTTGAATTTTTTTTCACGAAATTACGTTTTTTTTAATAACTCGAAAAGTATGAAGTTTACGTAATAATAGTATAGAATAGTAAAGATAGAACTTGAGACGTCCGTTCTTATGAGCTTTACAGAAATTAAATCGGACTATTGGTTATTGAAACAATGACACATTTGTGTTTTTCACAAAACTTACACAAAACATTATTTTTTTCTTAAACAGTTCAATATATTTTAAATCTGATAAGATATTTAGATAGAGCTCATCAAGCTTAACAAGTTTGTATCTATACATTTTCACTGTAGGAGTAATATTTTCATAGTAAAATGACAAAGAATATTTCGACCTCAATTCTGGAAGCAAATTTTGGTCCCAAACTGAACAATGCATTTCCGTGACAGTAATGATAAAATTGAGTCCAGATTCCTCATCAACAACAAAAACAACAAACAAACATACTTATATCGCACGCACGCACACACGCACGCACGCACACACGCACGCACGCACGCACACACGCACGCACGCACGCACACACACACGCACGCAAACACGCACGCACGCATCCTACAACACACATCCATCCACACACGGTCTATTTCAGCTTTACTTAACACCACATTGAACACCACTCTCAAGTAACACTAACATACAGTGGCGGTGCTGGACAGGCGGTAGACACAGCCGCGTAGGGCAAGGTTGTGACAAGGGCTTCCTGTGAGCTTAGACGCCATTGTCATGATGTTTAATGATTTTTCGAAGTTTTTTGATGCTATCTATCTAATGGTATGCTTGAAAGTGGTCTACGAGGGTTTTTATTTTTTTGTTTTGGGGGGTAACTTAACTAAATCTATTTTGTTTATTAAGCCTTGCACACCACTTTTAAGCATATACATAGATATATATCATCAAGAAACTTCGAAAAAACATATAACTTCATGGATATAATCATTTATAAACTCACAGGAGGCAAAATAAGTTCCTGAAAATCGTCTCTTCGTCAGTTTTAAGCCTATTTCTCGCTTAATACCAATTTATTCTCTGTCAAATCTGTTTGAAAAGTTGCATATAGTTAGGTTGTACATGTTTCAATTAATTAAATCAAAGTTCAAAGCGTAATACAAGAAATATTCGTAAAACAAAATTTTCAGTTAAAGTTTTGAGGAGAGGGAGGTAAGGAGGGGTGACGGGGAGGAGTGGCTATGATGGGGGGGGTAAGAGGGGGATAGGGGGGTTAGAGGGGGGTTGGGGGATATTGATGGGGGGTTAGGTGGGGGAAGCACTTTTGTTGTCATCTTTCGTCAGAAATTTATCTTTTGTCATTAATTTCTCATGAATTATTATTTTAGATAATCTTTACGAGTAGTTATATGTGTGATTATTTATGATATTGCCTTTAATTTAAATTTGATTACGTGAATTGTCTTTATTTCTCAAGTATATAATTTATCTGAATTGGCTGTGTTTTATATTTGTTTAATATCTTAACCGTCTATTATCGAATCACAAAATGCATCTCTTTGAGTCAATAATTGTAAAAATAGTGAAGACATATCAATACATTAAAACTTTAAGACAATATACAGACTATGATTACCTCCATTTATATAGCACAGTGTTTATAATGTCTTATATAAGATATTGTGAACAGTCATAAGTGAAACTACAAAATTTCTATACGTTAGTTATAAACTTCATAACACTTTGTTTCGCTCAATAAGGAAAAAATTCCTTTTTTAATCGTAATATACAACTTTTTACTATTAAAAGTCATTGTATTATATTTAATAAACTTATATAAATTAGTGCAAGATAATTCACACATCAAAAACATTGTTAATTGTAATTATATTGATGTTTATTTTGCATCTGATCAGGGGTTGTGAGAATGATATAGACAGATCCATTACCAGTAGTATGCATTCACTTTTGCAACATACACATGGTGTTAGACTTGGACGTGGGTTGGGAGGTTTTATAGAACATATATAAAAAAATAAATAAAAAGTATCAAATATATCTATATGACTTTCCCTTAAGATGCATAGACATTCTTTATGAAAAAATGAAATATTTAGTTCCGTTTTATATATGAATAGACAAGTAAATTAAATCATGAACTCAAAAATTATCATGACTAAATATTGAGTCTATTATATAACTCGTACACACAAATATGGTGTCTGTCGCCTCTTATGTATTAAATATATAGCCCAGGTACAGTCAACACATATATACAGTACATTAAATAAGCGTAAAACAGGGTTAGAGTTATATATATACACTAACGGTTTCTGGGAACACCTCCTAACCCTTCCATCGCGCTGAATGTTGTAAATCTATTGAACAAAAAATGTAGCAGTTTGTGTGATGTTGTAGATAAACCCTTTATATATCTTTCTTCCTTTTCTTAACACTATGATTAAGGAATGAACTATTGATATAATATACGGGGAACATAATAAGGCAGGTAGAATAGTTTTACATGTAGTACGTAGCTTTATCCTGTAGTTTATATTTATAAGTATGTTCCAATCTTGGAGGAAGTATAAGGGGAGAAGCCCCGTCCCATACCGCTCTACAGCAGGAAGTGAAGCCGAGTGGGCGGAGCCTATCTGGTGGGCGGAGTATACAATTCAACCCAAAACACTGGGAAAGTTTAAGGGAGAGTCGTGCG
>JAXIVD010001261.1:35000-52500 GCA_036785275.1 Cancer borealis | reverse complement strand
AGGAGAGAAAAATAAAGGGCAGAAGGCCTCATTCTGCACTTTTACCAAAACAGTTTATTGGAATCAGAAGAGCCAATGATTGCCTCACATAACTCGACATCCTTATCCAAGACTTTTTGCAGAATTTTTCAAGGTTTTGAGAAATTACAATGTGTTAATATTGATTATGAAGATACAAGGAACTATATAGTCCAGTAATTTGATTACTATTTGCTTGTGTAAGTCATAACTGTCAAAGTGAATATTGTAGCAGAGAAGTTTGCATCAAACACGGCAAGATTTATCACATTTGTGACTTTTAATAGTCAATAGTATATGTTCACTGCACTTCTGATGATACATATAGATATATGCATTACTTAAATTTTTTTTATTTGCATGGAGATCTCACATAAGATAAATTGTGCGTAAAATTATGAAGACAACTCGTCATTACGATTTCCTGCAAATTTTGGCGCGCTCATGATCTAACCCAGTTTTCTAGCATTTCATACAATGATTGGCCGTGAAAATCTCTACACCTTACCGGTGACATGGGTGGGTGAGTGTCGGGGCTCTAGTCAGCAGAGCAACGTTATGGGTTGACTTGCATAGGTGGGCGGAGCTTATAGCGGCTTCACTCGTGTGACGTCATGGCCTCTCCTGTTATACTTCCTCCAAGGTTCCAATGCAAAGGTAGTTTCACTCTGTAATACACTGTTTCAAGACTAAATAATATACGTATGTGTTAGGGCGAAAATAAGAGAGGATAGCAATGTCAGGGTTTAAATATAGAGTTAGACAACAGAGAATAAATGGAAATAGAGGGTTAGAAAGGTATATAGAATGGAATATATATGGGAAATAGATGAAAAATTTAAGAAAAGTGGAAATGTGTGTATTTATAGATGTTGGTATTGTGTGTGCATGTGTGTGTGTGTGTGTGTGTCTATGTGCAATGTGCGTGCGTGTGTGTGTGTGTGTGTGTGTGTGACTGGCAATCCACTATTTCATAAGACTATAACCTGCTATACACATATATACAATTAAAGATGTTAATAATTACAAACAAACTCACTAACTAATAATAATCAACATTAAACACCATTCTAAAAACATATATATATAATAATAATAATTACAGAGTAGGAACTGTCAGAAGAGTATAAACACCACAGGGGAATCACAACAATAGAATCAAAGTCCAACCCACAATAAAGAATTTGAATCTTTATCAATGACGTATGAAGGAAGCAAAAAGAATCAAAACCTATTATAACGATGCGATTTTATCTTAAGTCATGTTATGTTTATTGATTTGTATATCCTTATAGTTATCAAGGTGGCGGTCTGGCTGGCAGTAACCTACCTTCAGCTACACTTAAACACAACGATGGAGGCGTGAGATCCTCTGATCTTCCTCCTCCTGAACGTGTTCAACACCAGCTGGCAATCTGGCACGTTCCCTTGTGTGTGGCGTCATGTCATCACAATTCCTATTCTCAAACCTGGCAAGGACCCGTCGGAGGCTTCCTCCTACAGGCCCATCAGTCTACTCTCTAACTTCAGTAAGGTATTAGAACACATAGTGCATGACAGACTAACATGGTGGTTGGAACACAAACACCTTCTTCCCCCTAACATGTTTGGCTTCCGTCCTCACCGGGGCACCCTGGATGCCCTGCTCCAGCTAGAGCACCACATTCAGGAAGGATTTAACCACAAGCAATTCACTCTGGTAGCTTTTCTTGATCTCAAAGGAGCTTTTGACTCCTCTTCACATAATGCCATTATTGAAAAACTTTCCCGCCTGGGACTCAATGGTTCCCCACTCAATTGGGTTCAGTCCTTCCTATCTTCCAGGTCCATTTGCGTATAGCAAATATTACAGCAATTTACAAAAAAGGTACGAAAAGTGATCCTGAAAACTATAGACCAGTCAGTTTAACCAGTGTTGTGTGCAAGATTTTAGAAACCTTAATAAGAGATGCTGTGATGACACACATGAAAAAGAATGCATTGTTTAGTAAGAAACAATTCGGTTTCATCAGTGGAAGATCTACAGTTCTGCAACTCATTAAAACATTGAATAGATGGACGGAAATTTTGGATGAAGGCAATGCAGTCGACGTTATATATTGTGATTTTATGAAAGCCTTCGATAAAGTTGCTCATAGAAGACTTCTTGAGAAAATTAAGTTATGGAATTGGGGAAAATTACCAAGAATGGATTAAGGCATTTTTATCAGGAAGACAACAGAGAGTAATCGTGAATGGTAAAAAGTCAAGTTGGAAAGGTGTGACAAGTGGAGTGCCTCAGGGGTCTGTACTGGGGCCTCTGTTATTTGTTATTTTTATCAATGACTTGCCTGAGTGTGTCACATATAACAGTGAATTATACCTTTATGCAGACGACACTAAGATCTTTAGAGAACTAAAAGATGAGGATTGTAAAAAATTGCAACATGATATCAATGATGTATATTTGTGGTCAAAAAAATGGCTCCTGAGTTTTCACCCAGACAAATGTAAATATATGAGGGTAGGAAGAACAAGTATTGAAGACCAAGGCTACGAGATGGAGAAACATTTGAAGAGGACAACATCAGAGAAGGATGTGGGTGTTATATTTGATGACAAGCTAAGATTTGATGACCATCTGGCTGAAAAGGTGAATAAGGCGAACAACATTGTGGGGTTAATAAGAAGAAATTTTGTTTCCTTGGATACCGAGATATTTAGAGTGTTATTCGTAACACTGGTAAGACCGCATATCGAATATGCCAATCAGGTATGGTGCCCCCACCTTGTGAAAGATATTGTGACCCTGGAAAATGTACAAAGGAGAGCTACTAAGATGGTACCACAACTGAAAGATCTGACATATGAGGAAAGACAGAGAGCTGAAACTGCCAACTTTGGCTTATAGAAGGGTAAGGGGAGACATGATAGAAGTTTACAAGATCACCAGTGGAAGGTATGATGAAGAATGCAGTAAGGGAGTGTTACAACGTTGGCAACACAACACCAACAGGGGACACTCCCACAAGTTATTCAAGACACGGTCAAGGTTGGACCTGAGGAAATATTCATTCCCGTGTAGAGTAGTAAACTACTGGAACAGTTTGCCGGAGTGGGTGGTCACAGCTTCCTCAGTACAGCAATTTGAAGCTCGACTGGATAAGTTCTGGGTGAATCAGGAACTGGTTTATAACTATAGAGCTCAGATAGTCCAATACACACCACCACCAAATAATAGTACTTATGTAGATCTGGAGTCACAGGCGTAAGCCTCTTCCAGGGGATCTTCTGTGAGTATCTGTGAGTGATAGGTAACTCCTACTCTAGGTCTTACCCAGTCACCAGAGGTGTCCCACAAGGTTCTCCTCTCAGTCCTCTCCTTTTCAATGTCTTACTTTCAGACTTTCCCTCTTCTCCATGCACACATGCACTCTTATATGCTGATGACATTTCCCTCCTTTGCTCTGCTTCCACTATCCAGGAGGCTCAACTTAACCTTCAACGTGGGCTTGATGCCATAGACTCTTGGACATCACGTTGGGGCCTAACGGTGAGTGCCCAGAAGTCTAGCCTTCTGTGCTTCACCAGAAGGCGAATACCCAACATACCTGTGGTCACCATCAAAGGTTCACCCATTCCCTTCAAAACCCAACATAAATTTCTAGGTATAGTAGTGGACGGCCCCCGTCTAACCTGGAGCCGTCACATACACTACCTGGTGACCTCATTTCTTAAAAGACTAAACTTAATGAAGTCCCTGGCAGGGGTCAAGTGGGGTGCGGACAGGCATACCCTCCTTCGTTTCTATTGTGCCTATATCCGGAGTCGCTTAGACTACGGATGTGAGGTTTATGGGGCGGCCTCACCTTCACTTCTCCATAAACTGGATGTCATTCAAAACACAGCCATGCGTATAGCCCTGGGAGCTTTCAGGTCCTCCCCAGTCACAGCCCTTCAGGCAGAATCCTCCCTATCCTCACTGTCACACCGACGCTCCACCCTCCTTGTCCGCACCTACACCAAACTTGCATCCTCACCTAGCTGCCACGCCCTCCACTCCCTCCTCCTCCGACAGAGTAGGGCACCACTTCTTGGCCCCCTACCATATCAAGCCCACACACCATTTGTAAAAAGAGCCCTCTCCTTCTTTGCCTCCCTCCGGGTGACCCCCCCCCTCCTTTCTCACTCTCGAGAAGACTTCCCCTTTGGGCCCTTGGTTTCCCCTCTCCTCCTTAATATCCTTGACACTGCACACAGACACACAATGGTCAAAGGCACACTGTCCGGTGCAGGGCAGGATAATTTTCAACAACCTCCTGCACACTCACTACCACAACTCCCTCCACATATACACTGACGGCTCCCGCCTCCCAACACCTCCCTCTGTTGGAGCTGCTATGTATGTCCCAGTACGTAACACTGCCACTGCCTGGAGGCTTCCGGCCTCTGCCTCCATTCTGACAGCAGAACTCTTTGCCATCAGAGAGGGCCTCAGGTTTGCCACCACACTCACCTCCCCTTGCTCAGTCACTCTCTTCTCAGACTCCCTCTCAGCCCTCCAACTCATCCGGCGCCACCGCCCCAAAACACACCACTCCCTCTGCTTCACCATTCACCACTTTCTTCTCCAACTGTCCTCTTCTGGCTTCTCCATCCACCTTCAGTGGGTTCCCTCACACGTCGGCATCATGGGTAATACAGTGGCCGATAGAGCGGCAACGGAAGCACACTCCCACCCCTTCCCCATACACCTCCCCACTGACCAGACTGCCTCGAGCGTCAGAACAACCTTCTGACCCTACTCAAGCCCCCCCTCCCTCCTCACCCCCCTCTGCCAATGTCTCAGAGCAGAGTGTGAAAGGCTCAGCTGATGAAAACGAAGATGCTGCGTCGAACCACTCAGGGTAAGTGAGCTATCTTTAATAATCTCTATCTCTAATTATCTCTATTATATAATTATCTTTATTATATTGTGTCTATCCGTATCTTTTGAAGTGTGTGTAATGTGAATCTCTCTCTCTCTCTCTCTCTCTCTCTCTCTCTCTCTCTCTCTCTCTCTCTCTCTCTCTCTCTCTCTCTCAATATTATTTTCTATATTGTATGATCATTGATTTCTTGTAATTGTACATAACTATTAAGTTTGGTTAGGTTAAGTTAAGTTAAGATTCAGTTAGATTTAAGTTAGGTTAAAATTCAGTTAGATTCAAGTTAAGTTAAGATTCAGTTAGATTCAAGTTAGGTTAAGATTCAGTTAGATTCAAGTTAGGTTAAGATTCAGTTAGATTTAAGTTAGGTTAAGATTCAGTTAGATTCAAGTTAGGTTAAGATTCAGTTAGATTCAAGTTAGGTTAATATTCAGTTAGATTTAAGTTAAGTTAAGATTCAGTTATATTTAAGTTAGGTTAAGATTCAGTTAGATTCAAGTTAGGTTAAGATTCAGTTAGATTCAAGTTAGGTTAAGATTCAGTTAGATTTAAGTTAAGTTAAGATTCAGTTAGATTCAAGTTAGGTTAATATTCAGTTAGATTCAAGTTAAGTTAATATTCAGTTAGATTTAAGTTAGGTTAGTATTCAGTTAGATTCAAGTTAGGTTAAGATTCAGTTAGATTTAAGTTAGGTTAAAATTCAGTTAGATTCAAGTTAGGTTAAGATTCAGTTAGATTCAAGTTAGGTTAATATTCAGTTAGATTTAAGTTAAGTTAAGATTCAGTTAGATTTAAGTTAAGTTAAGATTCAGTTAGATTCAAGTTAGGTTAAGATTCAGTTAGATTTAAGTTAGGTTAATATTCAGTTAGATTCAAGTTAGGTTAATATTCAGTTAGATTCAAGTTAAGTTAAGATTCAGTTAGATTCAAGTTAGGTTAAGATTCAGTTAGATTCAAGTTAGGTTAAGATTCAGTTAGATTCAAGTTAGGTTAAGATTCAGTTAGATTCAAGTTAGGTTAATATTCAGTTAGATTTAAGTTAAGTTAAGATTCAGTTAGATTTAAGTTAAGTTAAGATTCAGTTAGATTCAAGTTAGGTTAAGATTCAGTTAGATTTAAGTTAGGTTAAGATTCAGTTAGATTTAAGTTAAGTTAAGATTCAGTTAGATTCAAGTTAGGTTAAGATTCAGTTAGATTTAAGTTAAGTTAAGATTCAGTTAGATTCAAGTTAGGTTAAGATTCAGTTAGATTCAAGTTAGGTTAAGATTCAGTTAGATTCAAGTTAGGTTAAGATTCAGTTAGATTCAAGTTAAGTTAATATTCAGTTAGATTCAAGTTAAGTTAAGATTCAGTTAGATTCAAGTTAGGTTAAGATTCAGTTAGATTCAAGTTAGGTTAAGATTCAGTTAGATTCAAGTTAGGTTAAGATTCAGTTAGATTTAAGTTAGGTTAAGATTCAGTTAGATTTAAGTTAAGTTAAGATTCAGTTAGATTCAAGTTAAGTTAAGATTCAGTTAGATTCAAGTTAAGTTAAGATTCAGTTAGATTTAAGTTAGGTTAATATTCAGTTAGAGTCAAGTTAGGTTAAGATTCAGTTAGATTCAAATTAGGTTAAGATTCAGTTAGATTCAAGTTAGGTTAATATTCAGTTAGATTTAAGTTAGGTTAAAATTCAGTTAGATTTAAGTTAGGTTAAGATTCAGTTAGATTCAAGTTAGGTTAAGATTCAGTTATATTTAAGTTAGGTTAAGATTCAGTTAGATTCAAGTTAGGTTAAGATTCAGTTAGATTCAAGTTAGGTTAAGATTCAGTTAGATTCAAGTTAGGTTAAGATTCAGTTAGATTCAAGTTAAGTTAAGATTCAGTTAGATTCAAGTTAAGTTAAGATTCAGTTAGATTTAAGTTAGGTTAATATTCAGTTAGATTTAAGTTAGGTTAAGATTCAGTTAGATTCAAGTTAGGTTAATATTCAGTTAGATTCAAGTTAGGTTAAGATTCAGTTAGATTTAAGTTAGGTTAAAATTCAGTTAGATTTAAGTTAGGTTAAGATTCAGTTAGATTCAAGTTAGGTTAATATTCAGTTAGATTTAAGTTAGGTTAATATTCAGTTAGATTCAAGTTAGGTTAATATTCAGTTAGATTCAAGTTAAGTTAAGATTCAGTTAGATTCAAGTTAGGTTAAGATTCAGTTAGATTCAAGTTAAGTTAAGATTCAGTTAGATTCAAGTTAGGTTAAGATTCAGTTAGATTTAAGTTAGGTTAAGATTCAGTTAGATTTAAGTTAGGTTAAGATTCAGTTAGATTTAAGTTAAGTTAAGATTCAGTTAGATTCAAGTTAGGTTAATATTCAGTTAGATTCAAGTTAGGTTAAGATTCAGTTAGATTTAAGTTAGGTTAAGATTCAGTTAGATTCAAGTTAGGTTAAGATTCAGTTAGATTCAAGTTAGGTTAAGATTCAGTTAGATTTAAGTTAGGTTAATATTCAGTTAGATTCAAGTTAGGTTAATATTCAGTTAGATTTAAGTTAGGTTAATATTCAGTTAGATTCAAGTTTGGTTAATATTCAGTTAGATTCAAGTTAGGTTAATATTCAGTTAGATTCAAGTTAGGTTAATATTCAGTTAGATTTAAGTTAGGTTAATATTCAGTTAGATTCAAGTTAGGTTAATATTCAGTTAGATTTAAGTTAGGTTAATATTCAGTTAGATTCAAGTTTGGTTAAGATTCAGTTAGATTCAAGTTAGGTTAAAATTCAGTTAGATTCAAGTTAGGTTAAGATTCAGTTATATTCAAGTTAGGTTAAGATTCAGTTATATTCAAGTTAGGTTAAGATTCAGTTATATTCAAGTTAGGTTAAGATTCAGTTAGATTCAAGTTAGGTTAAGATTCAGTTAGATTCAAGTTAAGTTAAGATTCAGTTAGATTTAAGTTAGGTTAAGATTCAGTTAGATTCAAGTTAGGTTAAGATTCAGTTAGATTTAAGTTAGGTTAAGATTCAGTTAGATTTAAGTTAGGTTAAGATTCAGTTAGATTCAAGTTAGGTTAATATTCAGTTAGATTCAAGTTAGGTTAAGATTCAGTTAGATTCAAGTTAGGTTAAGATTCAGTTAGATTCAAGTTAAGTTAAGATTCAGTTAGATTCAAGTTAAGTTAAGATTCAGTTAGATTCAAGTTAAGTTAAGATTCAGTTAGATTCAAGTTAGGTTAAGATTCAGTTATATTTAAGTTAGGTTAAGATTCAGTTAGATTTAAGTTAGGTTAAGATTCAGTTAGATTTAAGTTAGGTTAAGATTCAGTTAGATTTAAGTTAGGTTAAGATTCAGTTAGATTTAAGTTAAGTTAAGATTCAGTTAGATTCAAGTTAGGTTAAGATTCAGTTAGATTTAAGTTAGGTTAATATTCAGTTAGATTCAAGTTAGGTTAAGATTCAGTTAGATTCAAGTTAGGTTAAGATTCAGTTAGATTTAAGTTAGGTTAATATTCAGTTAGATTCAAGTTAGGTTAAGATTCAGTTAGATTCAAGTTAGGTTAATATTCAGTTAGATTCAAGTTAGGTTAAGATTCAGTTAGATTCAAGTTAGGTTAAGATTCAGTTAGATTTAAGTTAGGTTAAGATTCAGTTAGATTTAAGTTAAGTTAAGATTCAGTTAGATTCAAGTTAGGTTAATATTCAGTTAGATTTAAGTTAGGTTAATATTCAGTTAGATTCAAGTTTGGTTAAGATTCAGTTAGATTCAAGTTAGGTTAAAATTCAGTTAGATTCAAGTTAGGTTAAGATTC
The DNA here is from genome assembly GCA_036785275.1 of Cancer borealis. Lineage (NCBI taxonomy): Eukaryota > Metazoa > Arthropoda > Malacostraca > Decapoda > Cancridae > Cancer > Cancer borealis. The sequence continues at coordinate 43,795 of JAXIVD010001261.1, read as the reverse complement.
AGTTATATTCAAGTTAGGTTAAGATTCAGTTATATTCAAGTTAGGTTAAGATTCAGTTATATTCAAGTTAGGTTAAGATTCAGTTAGATTCAAGTTAGGTTAAGATTCAGTTAGATTCAAGTTAAGTTAAGATTCAGTTAGATTTAAGTTAGGTTAAGATTCAGTTAGATTCAAGTTAGGTTAAGATTCAGTTAGATTTAAGTTAGGTTAAGATTCAGTTAGATTTAAGTTAGGTTAAGATTCAGTTAGATTCAAGTTAGATTAATATTCAGTTAGATTCAAGTTTGGTTAAGATTCAGTTATATTTAAGTTCGGTTAAGATTCAGTTAGATTTAAGTTAGGTTAAGATTCAGTTAGATTCAAGTTAGGTTAAGATTCAGTTAGATTTAAGTTAAGTTAAGATTCAGTTAGATTTAAGTTAAGTTAAGATTCAGTTAGATTTAAGTTAAGTTAAGATTCAGTTAGATTCAAGTTAGGTTAAGATTCAGTTAGATTTAAGTTAAGTTAAGATTCAGTTAGATTTAAGTTAAGTTAAGATTCAGTTAGATTTAAGTTAAGTTAAGATTCAGTTAGATTTAAGTTAGGTTAAGATTCAGTTAGATTCAAGTTAAGTTAAGATTCAGTTAGATTTAAGTTAAGTTAAGATTCAGTTAGATTTAAGTTAAGTTAAGATTCAGTTAGATTCAAGTTAAGTTAATATTCAGTTAGATTCAAGTTAAGTTAAGATTCAGTTAGATTCAAGTTAGGTTAAGATTCAGTTAGATTTAAGTTAGGTTAAGATTCAGTTAGATTTAAGTTAGGTTAAAATTCAGTTAGATTCAAGTTAGGTTAAGATTCAGTTAGATTTAAGTTAGGTTAAAATTCAGTTAGATTCAAGTTAGGTTAAGATTCAGTTAGATTTAAGTTAGGTTAAGATTCAGTTAGATTTAAGTTAAGTTAAGATTCAGTTAGATTCAAGTTAGGTTAAGATTCAGTTAGATTTAAGTTAGGTTAATATTCAGTTAGATTCAAGTTAGGTTAAGATTCAGTTAGATTCAAGTTAGGTTAAGATTCAGTTAGATTTAAGTTAGGTTAATATTCAGTTAGATTCAAGTTAGGTTAAGATTCAGTTAGATTCAAGTTAGGTTAATATTCAGTTAGATTCAAGTTAGGTTAAGATTCAGTTAGATTCAAGTTAGGTTAAGATTCAGTTAGATTTAAGTTAGGTTAAGATTCAGTTAGATTTAAGTTAAGTTAAGATTCAGTTAGATTCAAGTTAGGTTAATATTCAGTTAGATTTAAGTTAGGTTAATATTCAGTTAGATTCAAGTTTGGTTAAGATTCAGTTAGATTCAAGTTAGGTTAAAATTCAGTTATATTCAAGTTAGGTTAAGATTCAGTTATATTCAAGTTAGGTTAAGATTCAGTTATATTCAAGTTAGGTTAAGATTCAGTTATATTCAAGTTAGGTTAAGATTCAGTTAGATTCAAGTTAGGTTAAGATTCAGTTAGATTCAAGTTAAGTTAAGATTCAGTTAGATTTAAGTTAAGTTAAGATTCAGTTAGATTCAAGTTAGGTTAAGATTCAGTTATATTCAAGTTAGGTTAAGATTCAGTTAGATTTAAGTTAGGTTAAGATTCAGTTAGATTCAAGTTAGGTTAAGATTCAGTTAGATTTAAGTTAGGTTAAGATTCAGTTAGATTTAAGTTAGGTTAAGATTCAGTTAGATTCAAGTTAGGTTAATATTCAGTTAGATTCAAGTTAGGTTAAGATTCAGTTAGATTCAAGTTAGGTTAAGATTCAGTTAGATTCAAGTTAAGTTAAGATTCAGTTAGATTCAAGTTAAGTTAAGATTCAGTTAGATTCAAGTTAAGTTAAGATTCAGTTAGATTCAAGTTAGGTTAAGATTCAGTTAGATTTAAGTTAGGTTAAGATTCAGTTAGATTTAAGTTAGGTTAAAATTCAGTTAGATTCAAGTTAAGTTAAGATTCAGTTAGATTCAAGTTAAGTTAAGATTCAGTTAGATTCAAGTTAGGTTAAAATTCAGTTAGATTTAAGTTAGGTTAAAATTCAGTTAGATTCAAGTTAGGTTAAGATTCAGTTAGATTTAAGTTAGGTTAAGATTCAGTTAGATTTAAGTTAAGTTAAGATTCAGTTAGATTCAAGTTAGGTTAAGATTCAGTTAGATTTAAGTTAGGTTAATATTCAGTTAGATTCAAGTTAGGTTAAGATTCAGTTAGATTCAAGTTAGGTTAAGATTCAGTTAGATTTAAGTTAGGTTAATATTCAGTTAGATTCAAGTTAGGTTAAGATTCAGTTAGATTCAAGTTAGGTTAAGATTCAGTTAGATTCAAGTTAGGTTAAAATTCAGTTAGATTCAAGTTAGGTTAAAATTCAGTTAGATTCAAGTTAGGTTAAGATTCAGTTAGATTTAAGTTAGGTTAAAATTCAGTTAGATTTAAGTTAGGTTAATATTCAGTTAGATTCAAGTTAAGTTAAGATTCAGTTAGATTTAAGTTAGGTTAAGATTCAGTTAGATTCAAGTTAGGTTAAGATTCAGTTAGATTCAAGTTAGGTTAAGATTTTTTCTAATATATAAGGATAAAATCTCTCTCTCTCTCTGTTATTGATCTGTTTCTCTCCTGTTAACAGAGCAACAGAAGGTGCAGACAGCAACCCTCCGAGTGAAACAGAAGAAGAACAGGAAGCCAAGAGTGGTTTTACATCAGGTAAGAATTAAAGATTAAAGATTAGAGATAGTAATATAGATAAAGATAATGATAGAAATATTGATGAAAGGATTAATTAGTAGTGATAGTGATAGTAATTGATTAGATAATTAGTTATTGTTGTTATTATTATTATTATTATGTTTTTTTTTTTGGTTAGTTTATTTATTGATTTCAATTTCTTGTTGTTGTTGTTGTTGTTGTTGTTATTATTATTATTTTTAGTTGTAATTATAATATGATTTGTTTTGTATATTGTAGATTTTTTTTTTTTTTTCTCTCTCTCTCTCTCTCTCTCTCTCTCTCTCAGTATTGATTTTTTTTTTTTTTTTTCTATGACCTTTTTTTAGCTTATGGTGACTTCCAGCAAGCTTGGGAAGGTAATTAGGTTGTTAATTATGTATAATTAACATATAATTAACAAGGTAATTAGTGGGTCAGGTCATGTTATAAATATAATTAATTAATCAAGATTTTTTTAAATTTATATTATTGTTAAATTTTTAATATGTTAGTTTGTTTAAAAAAAAAGGAAGGTTATGTGTGTGTGTGTGTGTGTGTGTGTGTATGTGCGTGTGCGTGTGCGTGTGTGTACAAATTAGTTAAAAATGACCAATATATAATAATTTCAACACTTAGATAATATTATTTAACTAACACAAAAATAAAAAAACAATTAATAATCACTGATATTTCTCTCTCTCCCTCATGTGTGCGCGTGTGTGTGCGCATACCTGACTATGTATGTGTATACCTCTGTGCGTCTACTTGTGTGTGTCTGCGCGTACCTGTCTATGTATCTCTCCTTTGTATACGTGTGTGCGTCTCCCTGTGTGTGCGCCTGTGTGTGTGTGTGTGTACAGGTTTGGGGTTCAACTTATCGGCAGTGCAGGGCAAGGCGTCAGCCGGAGCCAAGACTGTGGGCTCATTCTTCTCCTCAGCCTTCAGTAAGGCCGGTGCAAGTGTCAAGGAAGCTGGCTCCAAGATTAAAGAAAGTGTAGAGAAGAATGTAAGTATTTGTATGTGTGTGTGTGTGTGTCTCCCTGTGTGTGTGTGTGTGTATGTGTGTGTAGGAAGCTGATTCTTAAGATTAAATAAAGATAGAGAAGAATGATGTATTTCTATCGATATTTGACTTATAAACTTAAAGGTATTGTTATTATTACTGTGTATGTGTGTGTGTGTTTGTGTGTGTGTGTGTGTGTGTAGGTAGGTGGGTGGTGTGTAGGTAGGTGTATGTGTACGTCAACTAACCACTCACAACTTGACGCACATGAGGAAAGGGAATATAAAATGATGGAAGGAAGGAAATATAACTAAAATATGATTAAAATTACCATAAGGTTAAGGATATATGTATGTATGTATGTATGTTTGAATGAGTTATATACACTGAGGATGTAGGTAGAGGTATGAATTGTTATTGTTTATTGAGTTATAGTTGAATTATAATATTTTTTTGAGTTAGTTAATATAGTTAGTTTAGGTTAGCTGTGTCTCTCTCTCTCTCTCTCTTCCTTCCCTCCCTCTCTCCTTCCTTCCCTCCCTCCCTCCCTCCCTCCCTCTCTCTCCTTCCCTCCTTGCCTTCCTTCCTCCCTCCCTCCCTCCCTTCCTTTCTTCCATTCCTTCATTCTTTCTTGCAATTTATCTTTCTCTCCCTCCCTCCCTCCTCCTTTCCTCCCTCCCTTCTCTCCCTCCCCTCTTTCTTTCACTTCTTAAGTTTATAATGATGAAATCAATAATCTGAACCACTTCTCTCTCTCTCTCTCTCTCTCTCTGACATTTAGTTCAGAATCAATACAGTAGTAACAGGAGAGACACTAGCTTTCTCTCTCTCTCTCTCTCTCTCTCTCTCTCTCAAGGAAAATCTAGGTTTAATTGTGCAATGGGCCTCCTCCTCCTCCTCCTCCTCTCTTCCATGTAATTATTATGTAATGTTTATGTAATCATTATATATTTCTATAAAACTATACTACTACTACTAATAATAATAATAATAACCTCCTCCTCCTCCTCCTCCTCCACAGACGTTATTGAGTGAGTTTAACAAGGAACAAGAGGCCTTCATCAAAGCCAAGGGAGGGAAGGGAGGGGAGGCTCTCCCTCCCTGGGTCGGCTACCCTGACGAAGATGCATTGAAGGAGGAGATACTAGCATTGGCAACGGTGAGTAGCAGTGGTAGTTATAGTGGTGGTGGTGGTGGGAGTTATAGTTGTGGTTGGTCAGACTCTCTCTCTTTCTCTCTTTTTTTTTTTTTTTTTTTTTTTTCTCTCGCTCTCTTATCTGTATATAAGAATTATTTATTTGTTAATATATATTTTATTATTATTATTATTATTATTTTTTTTTTTCCACTGATCTTACCTAATAATTATACATTTATTTATCGATTTCATTATCATTATCATTATTATCATCATTATTATCATTATTATCATTACTATTATCATTATTATCATCATTATTATCATTACTATCATCATTATCATCATTATTATCATTACTATTATCATTATCATCATTATTATCATTACTATTATCATTATCATTATCATCATTATTATCATCATTATTATCATTACTATCATCATTATCATCATTATCATCATTATTATCATTATTATCATTATTATCATCATCATTATCATTATTATCATTACTATCATCATTATCATCATTATTATCATTATTATCATCATTATTATTTTTATTTACTTTTTTTTTTTTTTTTTTTTTCCGGCAGGACCGCAGACATTTTGTTCGCAATCCCCCGGCCGGAGTTAATTTTGAGTTTGATCTTGAGTCCTTCTTGCCCGTGGCCCAAGCAACTCTGGCGGCCGACCCCAATCTTGAAAAAATGAGGTTTGAACTGGTGCCCAAAACGTGAGTATCATTAGATATTAAGTTTATTTTATTTATTTATTTATTTATTTATTTATTTATTTATATATTTGTTGATTGATTTTTCATTCAAATTATACCTTTGAAAAAAATATATTAATATTTTAACTTATATTCTAATTAAATAATGTTTTTTTTGTATTTATTGATAATTTGATAAAGAATAATTGATGTATTAAATATATTATGATTATTTTATTTATTTTTTTGTATATATGTAACTAATTATTTTAAATTTAGCAAAAATAAAGTTATTCTTAAGTACAATTTAGTTTTAAAAATCAAAATTGTTTAGTAAATTAATAAAAATTGATTAGAAACATTTTTGGGAGTTAATTTTAAGCTATAAATATATTTTTTCCACAGAATTGATAAGGAAACAATTATAGGAAACAATTTTAGGAAACAATTTTAGGAAACAATTTTAGGAAACAATTTTGAGAAGAAAACATTTACAGGAAACAATTATAGGAAACATTTTTGAGAAAACATTTACAGGAAACAATTTTAGGAAACATTTTTGAGAAAACATTTACAGGAAACAATTTTAGGAAACATTTTTGAGGAGGAAACATTTTTAGGAAACAATTTTAGGAAACAATTTTGAGGAGGAAACATTTTTAGGAAACATTTTTGAGGAAAAAACATTTTTAGGAAACAATTTTAGGAAACATTTTTTTAAGGAGGAAACATTTTTAGGAAACAATTTTAGGAAACATTTTTGAGGAGGAAACATTTTTATGAAACATTTTTGAGGAGGAAACATTTTTAGGAAACATTTTTGAGGAGGAAACATTTTTAGGAAACATTTTTGAGGAGGAAACATTTTTAGGAAACAATTTTGAGGAGGAAACATTTACAGGAAACAATTTTAGGAAACATTTTTGATGATGAAACATTTTTAGGAAACATTTTTGAGGAGGAAACATTTTTAGGAAACATTTTTGAGGAGGAAACATTTTTAGGAAACATTTTTAGGAAACATTTTTAAGGAGGAAACATTTTTTGACCATAATTTTTAACATATAATACAATTTTTCCACAAAATCGCAAAGGAAACATTTACAGGAGACAATTTTAGGAAACATTTTTGATGATGAAACATTTTTAGGGAAACAATTTTAGGAAACATTTTTAGGAAACACTTTTGAGGAGGAAACATTTTTAGGGAAACAATTTTAGGAAACATTTTTGAGGAGGAAACATTTACAGGAAACAATTTTAGGAAACATTTTTAGGAAACATTTTTGAGGAGGAAACATTTTTTGACCATAATTTTTAACATATAATACAATTCTTCCACAAAATCGCAAAGGAAACATTTTTAGGAAACAATTTTTAGGAAACATTTATAAGGAGGAAACATTTTTTGACCATAATTTTCAGCTATAACTAAATTTTTTCCACAGAATCGCTAAGGAAACAATTATAGAGGAAAATAATTATAGTTAAACATATAGAGGGAAACATTTTAGTGACAATTGATTATTTTTCCGCAGAATTGACGAAGAAACATTTTGGCGAAATTATTTTTACCGCGTTGGTTTGATTAGACAAAGTACGGAACTCTCTTCATTAGAGCGAGAGGGTGTGGAAGACTCGCTCAAAACGGCTACTGATGAAACGGTCAGAGGTAAGCTTTCTCTATCTCTAATTATCTTTATTTCTCTCTCTCTCTCTCTCTCTCTATTTATTTCGTTTTGTTGCCATATTATTATTATTTTTGGTTATTATTATTATTATTATTATTATTATGCATGGTATTAATTGTGATCATTCTCTCTCTCTCTCTCTCTATCTATTTATCTCTCTGTTTCTCTCTCTCTCTCTCACACAATTCTTTCCTTACACACACCATAACCTAACCTTCCTAACCTCACCTCACCACCTTCCTAACCTGACCTGACCTGACCTCCTACCAGGTAAGGAAGATGACCACCCCCCCGCCTCAGACCACGGTCCTAACCAGGGTAATGAGAGTGAATTCATATCGGACTCTTTCCAACTTTCAAACTGTGACGCGGAAGAAGTTAGGAAGGGTGTGTCAAGTCTCACCAAGAATTCAGGTTAGTTACAGCTGTAGTTATAGTCAGTTATATACACTGTCCTCTCCCTTATCTATATATATATATATATTTTTTTTTCTTCAAGTTAGGAATGGTGTTTCAAGTCTCACTAAGAATTCAGGTTAGTTATAGCCGTAGTTATAGTCAGTTATATACACTGTCCTCTCCCTTAATCTATCTATATATATATATTTTTTTTTTCTTCAAGTTAGGAAGGGTGTGTCAAGTCTCACTAAGAATTCAGTTAAGTTATAGTTATTTAACCTCTTAAGTTATATACACTTTTCTATTTATCTTTTTGTGTATTTATTTGTCAGTTAGGAAGGTAGTGTGGGGTCTCAGTAAGAATTCAAGTAAGTTATATACACTTTCCTAACTCTATCTATGTATCTATTTATTTATTTGTTTCATATTGTTATTGTTATTATTATTGTTATTGTTATTATTATTATTATTTACAGAAGGAAAATATTATAAATTTATTCTCGTCTCGTCAATTTTTTTTTAATACGGAAATAAAAGACATTATTATTATTATTGTTATTATTATTATTTGATTTTTGTTATCATTCTTGTCAATATTTTTGGTTTAATTTTTTTATTACTACTATTACTACTACTACTACTACTACTATTATTACTACTACTACTACTACTACTATTATTACTATTACTACTACTACTACTACTATTACTATTACTACTACTACTATTACTATTACTACTACTACTACCACCACTACTACTACTACCACCACTACTATTACTACTACTACTAGTACTACTACTACTAGTACTACTACTACTATTACTACTTTTTTTTTTTTTTTTTTTTTTTAAACTACTACAGATACCTCCACCCCATGTTTATTTATTAAATAGACGAGGGCTCCACGAATTGGAGGTCAGTGGCCCCAACTCTGGTCGCCACTGACTGTGGCATCCAACCATATTACTACTACTTATCTACTATTTACTTAAATACAATACTTATTTACATATCTATATAACTATGTTGTCTACACTCTTATGCCACTCTCTACTACAGTGGTCTGGTAGTCCAGGCCAGCTGTATCGGTGGCTGTGGGGGCAGAGTATCGAGTACCCCTGAGACAAAGG